>CM033647.1:57915026-57957142 GCA_019512145.1 Engystomops pustulosus
TTTTTTTGTGTGTGTGTTTTTACTTTATATGTTCCTCATATACGCAGTCATACATAATATACAGAGAGGGTTCAGCTAATAAGCTTTCTCCATAAAGCCTTAAAGAGAGACTTCCATTTAAATTAACCAACCCAAAATAAATACTTCATTAAAAAGCTGCAATGTTAAAAAATCAGTTTGTAATCTTATATGCAACTCACCTGATGAGTCCTGCATATTAGATTTTACTTGCATTGTCCTGCCTCTTTGTTCCTGATTGACAGGTCTCACTGCTAAGACAAGCTGTTGTGTGAAACATTGCGAGAGAGCTCTGTTACGTCATTGGGCACTTAATGTAATGTGATCAGGATGATGTCATCTAAGGTATTTTACCCAGTTCATTTGCAACGTCTACCCCATGTATGTCTCTGGTCACATGAAATCACAGCATGCCTCCATGGAGGATGGGGAGGAGTAGTAGTCCATTGAGGTATGCTGTGATTTCATGTGATCAGATACATACATGGGGTAAAAATTGTAAATTTAACTGGGTATTTTATTTTATGACCAGGGTGTTGTCATCTAAGTGCTGATTGCTGAGAAGAGGCAAGTGTATTTTTAGCTAAAAGAAGTGTATTGTTTACTTAATAGGGCTCTATGGGAAGCTGCCACTAGCTGTTTTTGTGAAAATGTGATGACAGGTTCCCTTTAAAAATGTTGCACCAGACCATTATCGCACTTGCTGTTAAGCTTTATTGACATAGCAGGACTGACCTTTATAAATATTGATTTCCATACAGTGTGTCTGTCATGCTTTTGTCTTATCTTTTTTTCCTTATGTTTATTACTGATCCATCTATGTTCCTGTCTATTCTCAGCCTCTAAACTTCTCAGCTTTAGTCAGTTTCTGGCATTTTTAAACATACAGTACATGGGAATCTATCAGCTTCCTCGTCTGGCTGTCAGTCTTTTCCATCCTCACTGTGTCAATTACAACAGTCAGAACTGCGCAGAGAGCACTGGCCTTCATCATGTCTAACAAGGACGAGCAGAACGCTCAATACTCAGTGATGTCTAGACATCCTAGGGCCCATAATACCAGCAGAAATCCACTACTTATAATCAGGCTATCTATTTATTCTAACCTAAAGATCCAGCAGATACAAACCAATATGGAGACTGCTCTGCCCCATTTCTTTGGGCTGATGAAAAGTCCCCCCATAATGATTTTATATGCTAGGTCCAAGGAAACATAGTACCCTGTATAATATCCACAGGTTGCACATAAAAACACAAAATTATTAAGTAATCCTTAGAATGTCAACAATTGGTAGAATTCTACCTATTGTAGCTAATATCCATGGCAAAAATTCGCCGATCGGAGACTATGCCTTTCCCTGCGAGAATTTTCTTTTAACCGAACCTAATGTTGTATGATTGATCCTACCATATAATGCTAATACCGTGCTGGAGGGGGGTGGGGTTGGCGCATATGGGTGATTTTACTGATCATAGCCACTTTCCATTGTAATGAATGATCCGATGCTAAAACCATAACACCCAACCGTCCTCTCAATCACAGCAAGAGATCTTTTATTCACATTTTTACTTTGTGCCAAAAAAAATAAAAAAAAAAAAAAATATATTAAAAAAAACCGGTGAATTAACATTAGATCCAATAGACATACTTATTATTATTTTTAATAGATTCTTTTGTATGATTTGGTATAATCAGAAAAAAATGACAATTCAACATTGTCATTAACCAAATGTGCCATGTATGAATCTTTCCATTCGATAACATAAGGCTGCATGTGAAAAGCGTTCCTGTTTTTAGCCGCTTATCCATGAAGCGGTTTTCTCATGCAGTCAATGCATCGTTTCATTGGATTGGGCTCACACAAAACTCTGAGCAAGCTCTTCAATGGATCTCTTCACAGGCGTCACTTCTTCTCGTGGCGTCTCCGTATGATGTGAGTAAGTCAAAAGTGAGCAAGTGCGCTTTGATGCAAGGAGAGAAGACCCATTGAAGTCTATGGTGTGTAAAGAAAAAAAAAAACCAAATTTTCAAGGAGTAGCTGTAAGAAAGAAATCTGAAAGACACTGCATAAATGATTTTTGGTGCTACAAAAAAACCCCAACATTTGGTCCACTATTGCATCGTCCTATTTATGATGAAGACAAACTGGATGTGCACTCAGTTTTTTTTCTGTGCACTCATTTTTTCGGAGTGGTAACACATTATAACGACTTCCGACAAAATAGTGGTGGCCACTACAATGTGCACTGAAACGCCCTTTCTTGTGCCACTAATTTGTTTCGGCGTGCAATATGCAGCCTACGAACACCGATAGTGTCAGAAATGCCATAAATAACCAGTTTGCGCTGTTTCATGTGCAGTCTGCGGCCAGTATATATAATGTGGGACCATTATTGGCATAGCACTCAGACTGAACGCTAAATGAACTCTAAAAAAACGCTCGAACCACTCGGACCAACTCAACAACGTCTGACAAACTCGCACTTTCCACTGAGCAAAGTTTCACATTTTCCAACACGTTTTGGGCAAAGATGTACCGAGACAAAATTATTGTATATTTTGTATCTTCTCTTGATCACGCACCAGTCTATTGGTTATCTCTACTTATTTTCTATTTATGGTTAGGGATCATTCAATAAGTGGTCTAGGATGTGTCCACAAAAAGCACTGTTCCGCATGCAGTCCTCTGGTTGTATCTATTGTACTTGGGATTTCTTCTCTTCTATGTCATCTGTTTAATTTTTTCACATTCAAAAATACAAAACCCTACCTAAAAGTTAATACCCCGTCATAAATACAGACCTTTCAAAACACAATAGCTTATTTATATTTTATGTGGCAATATCCTCACCTACTGGGTGACAGAATCTTTTGTCTTGGGAACGCAGCTGTATTCCCCTGGTACCTCAGTGGGGGTTGCATGCCACGGCCTTATTCTCAATCTGGTCATTGATCACTTGGTTTTTGTGAACATCCTTGTCCACGCCAGGCCCGGTGTCCTGACAGGGTGGGTGCAAAAGAGGGAGATGCCACCAGGGGGGAGAACATGTTCTCCTCTGGGGCAATCTCATATGTGAGGATCCCCCGGTTAGATTGTAGAGGGGAGATTCCTTCGTGTCATTCCACTTCTAGGGATCACATGGAGTCAAGGGATGGAAACATTAACTCACACGATTCCTTTTATTCAGAACACCAAACTCGACAAGGCAAAATGGCCAAGGTAAGCAGTCCTAACTGGTCCGGGTCCCAGGTCACTGGTTGGATTGGAGTTTTGGCCAATGTGCTCATAGCCTGGTATGTGCTCCACAACCAGTAGGTGTAGTTTTAATTTGTTGTGAAACACAGATGAGATTATTTCATTTGGACTTTGTTCCTGTTACATGATTTAACCATATAGACGTTATTTTATTTTTTGATTGCCAGGCATTTTTGGTACACTGTTGTCCTAAAATGTTTAATGATTATATTGTTTATTATGATTCATTTGTGTACAAATGGGCAAGGGGATGCTTGAAGAGTTATTTATTTATTTTATTTTAGACTGATCACTTAAGGCTATAACTTTTAACATATCATAACTTTTTGCATGCTACCTAACATACTGCGCAGGGGGTCTTTTTTATTACCTATGGTGCATGTCACTGTTTTTTCTGCTACTTTATTATATTTTTTTTGTGATGTGTGTTTTTTTCTTGTAATACCTCTCTCCCTCCTACTACGCAGTCTACCGGTTATCCGATGTCTGGCTTTCCTCCTCCCGCTACTCCACGCGATGCTTTCCTTTCCTAAGCCTTAACCCAGCCCTGCCCTCACTTTATACCACCCAAAATACCTTGTCTTAGTCAATCTGTTTTTTTTCTAATGTGCTCAATGTGCCCTGAAAAATCATTTGTAATATATTGCACTTACCTGATGAGTCCCCTGCATATTAGATTTTCCTTGCATTGTCCTGCCTCTTTGTTCCTGATTGCACAGGTCTCAGTTTTTTGTTTTTGGTGGGGGGGGTAATGATAAGTCTGTTGTGTGAAACATTGAGAATGAGCTCTGTTCCGTTCATTGGGCCTTAATGTCAATGTGATCAAGGGTGAGTCATCTAGGTCTTTACCCAGTTCATTTGTAACGTCTCCCCATGTATGTCTCTGGTCACATGAAATCACAGCATGCCTCCTGGAGATGGGGAGGAGTAGAAGCCATGAGGTTGCTGTGATTTCATGGGATCGATAAAACTAGGGGTAAAAATTGTAAATTTAACTGGGTAAGACCTTATTTTATTTTATGACCAGGGTGTTGTCCATCTATGCTGATTGCTGAGAAAGGCAAGTATACCTGGGGAGGATAGACTGGGATTAGGAACCGGCTGAGAGCACATGCCTGCTTAGGCCAAGTTCTATGGAAGAAAAAAACACTAAATTGAATTTAGGGATTTAAGGGAAACTATTTTTAACAGCTAAAAATCAGTGTATTGTTTACTTAAATAGGGCTCTATGGGAAAGCTGTCCACTAGATTGTTTTTTGAAAATGTGATGACAGGTTCCCTTTAAAAATGTTGCCCAGACTAAATCGCACTTGCTTTTTGTACATAGCAGACTGTACCTTTATAAAATTGATTTCTTCCATACAGTGTGTCTTCTTCAGGCTTTTTCTTATCTTTTTTTTCCTTATGTTTATTACTGATCCATCTATGTTCCTGTCTTTTCTCACCCTCTAAACTTCTCAGCTTTAGTCAGTTTCTGGCATTTTTAAACATACAGTACATGGGAATCTATCAGCTTCCTCGTCTGGCTGTCAGTCTTTTCCATCCTCACTGTGTCAATTACAACAGTCAGAACTGCTCAGAGAGCACTGGCCTTCATCATATCTAACTAGGACGAGCAGAACGCTCAATATTCAGTGATGCCTAGACATCCTAGGGCCCATAATACCAGCAGAAATCCACTACTTATAATTAGGCTATCTATTTATTCTAACCTAAAGATCCACCAGATACAAACCAATATGGAGACTGCTCTGCCCCATTTCTTGGGGCTGATGAAAAGTCCCCCCATAATGATTTTATATGCTGGGTCCAAGGAAACATAGTACCCTGAATAATATCCACAGGTTGCACATAAAAACACAAAATTATTAAGTAATCCTTAGAATGTCAACAATTGGTAGAATTCTACCTATTGTAGCTAATATCCATGGCAAAAATTGTCTGTTTCTGATTCCATCCAGTAAAATAGATGTGTGTCTATTGAGACATAGGCATGCCAGAATGTCTTATTGAATTCATGGGTACGTTAACCCCTTAACGACTTTTTTTGTTTTTTGCATTTTAATTTTTCACTCCCCACCTTCAAAAATCCATAACTTTTTTATTTTTCAATGTAAGGGGCTTGTTTTCTGCGTAACAAATTGCACTCATGTGGTAATTGAATATTCCATGCCGTGTAGCCGTACTAAAAAAATTCAATTTCCGTGAAATTGGTGAAAAATGTATTTTCGTCATTTCGTGGGCTTTGACTTTCACGCCCCCAAATTACATGTCTACTTTATTATTTGGGTCCGTACAATGACAGGCATGCCCCATTTATATAGGTTTTATAATGTTTTCATACATTTAAAAAAAATTAAAACTTCCTGCACAAAAAAATTCTTCATTTTGCCATTTTCTGGCGCTAATTACTTTTTGGGTGGTGTCATTTTTGGTAACTTTTGTTGACATTTTCAATGCTACCATTTTTAGGCAAAATGCCAAAAAAGTGGCATTTTTCAACTTTGGCCGCTATTTTCTGTTATGGGGTTAAAATGTCAGGAAAACCCACTATTATATTTTGATAGATCGAACATTTTGGGGCGCAGCGATACCTAATGTGTTTGTGATTTTTACTGTTTATTTATACTTCTCAGTTCTAGGGAAAGGTGGGGGGGGGGTGAATAGAATTTAAATTTTTTTTATTTCATTTTTAAAAAAAATATTTTTCAGACTCCATAATGTACTTTAACCTGAGGTTGTCTGTTTGATAATACCATATAATTCCATGCTAGAGTATGGCAGTATGTGGGGATTTAGCACATCATTTATTGCAATATACAAATCACACATTGCAATGGATAGCCTAAAAAATGATAGATCTTTGTGTGACCCGAGGCTGTCATAGCAACGGATCCCCGCTCCCCGATGACATCATGGGGAGCAACAATCCTAGCCAACACACTTACCGGCTATGGAGAGGCTCAGCCTGTCAGCCCTCTCCAATCACCCGCAACCGACAATTGACGTACTAGTTAATAAAATAAAATCGGTAAGGGGTTAATAAAGAAAGGTAATGCATAAGCAACATCTCTGCACTGTCCGTTTTCATGGATCCATTGCTAAGCAATGCTTGAATGCACAGTAACATTAGGAAGTATCTTTCTCTGCAAAAGAAAAAACAGATGAAATATGAATGTATATAATGGGGATATACACAAACAATCATATGGATACAAACTGGACCATGGTCTAGCAGGGGAAAGGAAAACAGGGAAGTAAAAGTAGAATAAAGAAAAAAAAAAGGGCAGGAACAAAAGAAAAGAAGGGGAAGGCAAGAAAAAACAAAAAAAAAGTACCGATTACGGCAGTACTTCAAAACCCGCGACGTGTAGGACAAAAACCCCATTTCCTCACCTTTCCCTCTTGTCCTGAAGAAGCAGCATCCCGTTTCTCTTCCTTCTCCTCTGGGCCCACGGATGGCAGCAACTATGAAGCCGTCAATTGCAAAGTCTCACGGATTCCACGGAAGCCTCCGGATTCAACTAGTAAGCTAATGAACAAGAAGAGAAGATGCTTTGGGGGGGGGGGTACAAGGAGGAATAGGGGCAGGGGGACAGTCTATAGACAATGTTGAGGGTTGGAATCTGGCCCCTGGAATTGTGTTGACACCAATGTTCCATTCCCGCAACTATAGCTGAAACAAAAAACCCCTGAAGCCTATATTTTACCTTTACATTATATATGTTTGTCCAGCAGCGGCGTGTCCCTTGTGATCTGCAATAAATGCTGACTTCGTGTTATAAGCCATGTCCCCACCGCATATACAAGAGTAAAAGCTGACCCGAGTATAAGCCGTAGTAACCATAATTTATAAACACAACAAACTGGGTAAACCTATTGACATCGAGTATAAGCCTAGATGGAAAAAGCATTGTTTCACAGCCCAGTCAGTAAAAAGCGGACCAGGCCCCGCCCCCCCCCAGTTATAGCCGGCCACCCATGCCCCCCCAGTATATAGCCTGCACAGCCCCTTGCCGTATAATAACTCGCCAGACCCCCCAAGTACGATGCCGGCCACCCCTGTCCCCACTTAGTATAAAGCCTGCCAGCTCATGCCCCCCCCCCCGTATGCCCTTCCGCCCTGGCAGTCTATAGCCAGCCACCCCTGTAGTATAGCCTGACCTGCCCTGTAGTAACTACCTGCCGCCCTGCCCCCCCAGTCTATAGCTGGCATGTCTGTAGTATATAGCTTGCCACCCCTGTAGTATATAGCTTGCCAGCCCTGTAGTTTAGCCTGTCCATCCTCTTCAGTATATAGCCCGCCATGCCCCCAGCACTCCCACAACAAATACAAGCCTGTAATAAAAAAATAAACCCTGTACTCAACTTTTCCGACTCTTCCCCCCCCCCCCAAAGGTCCTCTTTCAGGTTCTTCGGCTCCTCTTTGGATCATTCATGTCCTTGACTGCCGGCACATAAGAATGATTCAGCCCTTGCCGACCATTTTTTGTAGCCGCAGTCCTGAAGAGGAGCCAATGACTGCAGAGGAGCCGAACGACTCCAAGAGCACTGGAGCATCAAAGAAAGAAGAGAAACCTGAGAAAGGTAGTATAGTTTAATTTTTTTAATAGACTTGAGTAAAACGGATTTGTTTTTTAGCAGCACAATTATTGTGCTGAAAAACTTGGCTTTAACACGTGTATAATACATTTATTTTATATGATCTATTTTTTTTTCATGAGTATGTTATCTGTTTTTTTACATCCACACCACAAAAAATTGATGGTCTTTCTAATCTATTTAACCCTACCGCTCAGTTGGTTGCCTATGACATTTTAGAATAAAATGGACATCATATGATGGCATAACTGGCCGTCGTTTTATTATTTGGTCCATTGACTTCTTGAGGTCATCCATCCACATTTGAGAAAAAAATAGTAAATGCTGCATTTGTTTTTCTCGCAGTTGCACAGCTGTGGAAAAAAAACAGACATGTGAAGCAGTCCATCGAAAAAAAAAAAAAATAATGGGCAGTATGCTTTCTGCCAAAAAAAACAGATCAGCATAACTGATTTCAACAATGCATGTCTGAATAAGCCCCATACTAAAAACACACCCTAAACTCTTTATCAATGGCGCCAAAGCACAAGGCTCCTACGCATCTTTGAAACACAATCTAGTGATCATTGGGTCTTGGGTGCAGTAGGGCAATTGAAATCTAAATTACGCTGCGGTGATTCAATGGGCAACTGTCATGGCTCGGGTCATGAACCCCCAGATCACCGCAGACAATGAAACAAGCCAACACAGGGCCCCCGAAATCTAGTGGTAGCCCACGGTCTTCAACCACAGCCCACCGCAAGAAAGTTGGTCTTTGTTGAACCTAAAGTCAAGGTCAAAGTTGGCAGGCAATCTTGAGATCAGCGCAGCAAGAGGTCAATGCAGGGTGGCAGAGGGTCAATTTCAGAGACAAGCCAGAAGTCATGGGCGGCAAGCTAAGTAGCATAATCAGGAACAGTGTCAATATCGGAAATAACTCCAGGGAACAGATGAGGCACAAGATCTGTCAGGGAACACAGAAGTGGGCAAGGAATTTATCGTGGAGAGTGAGGGCCGCCAGCCCCGCCAATTATCGGGCGCTTGCCCTTTAAATCTTAAGGAGCCGGGCGCACATGCCTAGCAGATGATATGCGCGCACCGTACGCGAGGGTGTGAGGAGATTGTCCGCTGGAGCTGGGAAGATAATTAGCATGCGGATCCCGATGCAGATAAGGCACACAGGTCGCCTGCGACCCGGGATATGATCACAGGGGCACCCGGGTTGGTTACAGGCCAACACATTTTGCATGGCTTACCCCAAATGATAAACAATGACTACATAATAAGGGATTGATACAAAACCCAATACCACACTAAAAAACCTATAACAGTTTCTTGTATCGACTTTTGCGCAGTGATTTCCTAATTATGCGAGAAAAAATTAAAATGATTGTTTAGAATACGTTGCAAATCCCATAAAGTTCCAAATTATGGCAGAAATGAGATACAACCATGATAAAATTTTTAGAAAATGCTATAAATTAGATTTTTACATACTGAGAAATTAACTTCTTAGTACCGTAATAAAAATAACAATGGAACATAATATTTTTGAGAAAATACTTCCCAGTAGGACCTAAAACAGAATCTGTACTCTTTAATGTGGTTGTCATGTTGACTGTTTTGGTGCCAACTTTCTTTGATGAACCTTTGTCCTTTCCCCTTAACTAGCCGAGGGCTCCCACATTTAAGATGTTGGACTTCAACAGTAACCTAAAACGTCCTATGTGACAATGAAAAACGCTCAAAGTTTTTCCACTTTCCTCTCAGAATTTTAGTTTTGGATCCTTTCGGTTAGGGAAACATGTGGAAATTAGAAAGAATATTGGCAGTGCACCCCTTAAGGTCCCATGACTTCTCTTGATCGTTCCTCTCGTGCCCTTTCTTCCTTACAATTCGACTCAACATAAACCTTCAGTCCCCATCAAAAATGTACCTAAGTCCGCAATATAAAACATACACTGACAATTAACTACTACTGTATACTCAAGACTCTATTAAAGGCCTTAAGTGAAGTTTTAGAAGCTTTTTTTCCTTTAAATGGGAATTACTCCTCTTTGCATGTAAGTAAATTGTTCTCTCGTGGGAAACTTGTCAATCGTGGAAAACCAACACAGCAGTGAGTGGTCTCTTATAAAACCATGTGCTTGATTTTTTTAACTCCATTATATTTTTGACAATTCGGCATAAAACTAGGGTACAGTGTCTTTCATTTACACTGTATACCTCCATACGAATGGCCGTTCTGACTACGCATGGCCAAAAAACTGCACTCTATGAGGTTGACAAGGGCAGTTGGTGGTTGTTAACCTCAATCTAATTCAGAACATCTTAACACTCGGACTTGTCAAGCATCTAAATGCAGCGCTTGCTTGTAAGCGATGGGACATGAACCGACTTACACTGAAATTTTACGCTATCGTAGCCACAACACGTATACTTTCTCTCATGCCATTTTATATACATTCTTAGTCTGAAAATGACTGGAAAATAGACTTTCCTCAGGATTAAGGTCAGAACTTTTAGAATTCACATTTTTTGAAAAATTAATAAATATTCTTTTTGTTTAACGCATTTAAGTTCTCATGTGGAGGATCTATTATTACATGTATATAGAAGTTTGCTGTAAAAGAAAAAAGTAAGCAGAAAATTACAAATCTCTAGGTTTCTTAATTTTGAAACAATAAAAACTTAGGAAATTCTATGCTTTTTTATTTTTGATTGTATTAGCAACTCTTAATTTACCTTCCAACTCAAAATGAAAAGAAAAAAAATATAAACATATTTGTGTGTCATATATATCTATCTCTAGATATATATATATATATACTATCTATGTGTCTAGACCAAAAGCAGTTGAAGATGAAGAATGAAATGGTTAAGCATCAAGTTTCCATAAATACTTTGCCAACCTTCATTACTCCACTGAGGGTTTTTACCTCTAAATCCGTGCGTTAAATAGAGATAACTGTTTCTCGTTTCTGCAGAGCGGCGTTTGTTTGGAAAAAAAAATTCCACTGCTAACCACAAAATTAAATTATGAAAAAGAGTCAAGGTCTTAATTGTTTATAATGTTGGAAGTGGGGAAACAAAAGAAAAAATCACTTTGAAAAAAAAAGTTCATTTTGGGGGAAAATATCCACAAAAATCAGCAAGGATTATATACCAACATGTAATTTTTTTGACATCAAAAATCAACAGATCTGATATCAAAAAAAAAGTTGGACTGGAAACATCTTTAAACATTTTGCTTCTTTGTTTTTTTTCCTCTGAACGCAGTACAAGATCTAGTGAAAGCCTTCCAAATCTGATATTTATAATTTATTCGCTTGGTTAAACAAACAATAACATTAGCCCCCCCCAGGGGTCAATAAACCCCTCCTTCCTTGTGGACTCAGAGCTCACAGGCCCAGTCCGTGGCGAGAGAATGATTCAATGTATGGAGAAATGGTCATTGATGTGATGTGTTAACGCAAGAAGTCGGTTCGGTGCTAATTTTGAATTATAAACAGCATCTAAATCTTGATTATCCCCATCTTGCTGCAGACTTTTACAAATTCCTGATGCTAGTCATTAAATAAGAAGAAAAAGGAAAAAATTTCTCTCTTAAATTCTCCCACTGCTTTGTTCGGTTATTTTTTCCGAGCAGGATCATCCTGTCTTCACACTGCTTAAAGTTAACTCCACCACACCTTGTTCTCACATTTGCAAACCGTCATTGCGTTTCCATGTCTTGTCCCTTGAACAGCCTGAAAGGGGTCACACCTCTCCGCTGGTTAGTTTAGGCTTTGCTTCCAATGGCCGTATTCAGCCGGTGAATAATGAACCCATGTTGGCCCCATATTGCCAGAGCTAACCACCTCTCAATACACAATCAATGTCTGCCTCCACATTGGACTGCTGTCCTTACTGCAATCAGTTTTTCATTACGGGACTTATGCCCCTGGTAACAGATGGATGATCGGTAAAATTGGGTCCTGCAACAATGTTCAGTCTGGGAAAAAAAAGCCGACCTAGAGGTCTTGTAATTTAATTACTGGCCTATTTCAGCCCCAGTCCCGCATGAACTCTAGGTGGGTATAGGGCCCGTGGAACGGATTTGTTCTCGTAAAGGGTAGGTCCCATCTATGTGCACTATATTATCCTATAGTTATTTTTGATTCTCCTTCCCCCCCCCCCCTTCCCAGAGCTGCATCCATACTCTAAAGGGAGTTTTAACTCAAGACATTTAAAACTTTAAACAGTCCCCAAAATGTTTCCTGTCTGATTTCTAACCACTTAGAGCCATTGGATTTTTTTTGTTTCAATTCCATTTGGGGGAATTCCTCACAACTGGTGCCAGTCATGATACTCTACTCTCCCCTGTGGTTTCACTATGCTCACAATATTTTGAATGTTTACAAACTCTAAAAAACTCTATGCCAGCTTCTGCAGGCTCATTTTGGCTACAAAACAGCCTTGGCGATATGGAGGTGAATTGATGTAGAGGGACTAAAAGTCCCTATTCCAGTCTTTCGGCCTTTTTCATGGTCTGTATTGCAAAATGGGCAAGAGTCACATAAATTCCCCCAATTACGGTATGTATTTTTAGGTTTTTCGTTGGTTTTCCATTTGCATGCTTTAGTACAACTAAAATAGGCATGCCAGGTAGTTTCTAACGTTTTTTCACACTATATTCAACTGATGGATGCAGATGTATATTAATGTACAACTCTTTTCTTTTCTTCTATTATATCCCTCTTTTTCGCGAATGAGTATGCTCAGAAAGAACACTAAATAAAAAAAAACTATGGGGCTTTTTACGAGGTCCGTGGATTCACATTTCCGTCAACTTTCCTCAACTTTTTCGGGATTTACGCCGCTATACAGGTATTTAGAGAAAGGGATGTGGTCGCAGGGATCATATTGGGAGCAGTGGCAACCCCGGCTTTCATCCGACCGGATTGGTGTGGACCGGGCCTCAGACAATCGTACTGATTCGGACGAGCGCCGGAATTTACCATTTAATTGTGTCGGGCAAAACAAGCACTTACATGCCCCAGAAGAATAATGTTCTCTGTCGGACCGAGCGGGAAGCGACACATGCAGGGATTGGGTGTACAATGTTAGTGAAGTCAGAACCGTAATTTAACATGATTGTATAATGCCTGATGGCAATATACCGCTTTATGACACGTAAAAAAATTTCTGTATAGAGACAGAAAGCAGTGAATTTGTGTGACAAATAAGATCCAATGACCCACCTCTGCCATCGGGGGAGTGGATTCGGGCAAACCAAAATCGTTGGAAAATAGATTTCAACACGCCTTGAAAACCATTTCCTAGCACTGTCCCATGATCTGAAGACATTTTTATTTTGTTTATTTTTATCAATTACAACCCCTTCTCACCAAGGGGGGTTTAGATTTATCTTTTCATTTTTCAATCCCCACATTCAAAATCCATAACGTTTTTATCTTTTTCCTTAAAGAATCTGAAAATTGACTTCTCAGTTTACAGTATTTTAATATCCATGTGATACGGACAAAATTACCAATGCATGAAATTGTGAAAAAAAAACGCATCATTTGTGCCTTTTTCTTGAGGCTTGGTTTACATCTTCCTGTGAAACCCAAATTACTGTCTCTTTATTCTTTGGGTCAGATACGATACATGTGGCATACCAAATATATATCAGGTTTTCTAGTTGTTAATACATTTTAAATTAAAAACATTCTGTACAACAAAAAAAAAAATCTTCATTTTGCAACTCTGTTGCGATAATAACATTTTATACTTCAGGTGTACAGAGCTGTCTGATAGGTGTCAGTCCATTTATTGACGTGATGGCAGTATTTTTTGAATTGTTACCATTTTTAAGGACTGCAACGGCCTTTTGATCACCTTTTATGTACATTTACTTGATTTGCAAAAGGGATGGTTTTGTGTAAAAGTGTGACTTGTAGAACTTTTGGGAGCTATTTTCTATTATGGGGTGGAACGCAAGAATAACATTATATATTGTGATAGATCAGATATTGGGGGCGCATATCGAGTTGAGTACGCTTTTGAAAGAGGAGCAGACTGATTTATGTTATTTTGTTTTCTTATTTAACCTAGGCATTAGCTATTGGCAATGGGTCGGTGCTCGTTGCATCTTGCACAGGTCTAGAAGAGTAGTAATTTTCATCCCACAATAGATTGCTTGCAAGTATTTTTAACTCTACCTGGGTTTTATGCTATTGGTGTCAGCATCAGAGATGCAAACGCGTTATAATCATAAATTTCTGTTGCATTGTGTAAATAATGTTTTGTGTTATTGGTGACTCTTAATTTGCCATCACTATGCGCCTAGGGTAATTTAACTCAGGTTGCTGCTTGACTACTGCCATAATGCTATATACAGTAGGCAGCATAGGGGATTTTACTGATCATGCCACTAGGAACATTGTAATGAATTGATCCTGCATGCTAAAAAAACCATAAAACCCAAGGCCCATCACACAAGAGGATCTTTCTTATTCACATTTTTATTTTATGTGCCTATATGTAAAAGAAAACAGTGATTAGACAGTATATACCATATGGTATAACAATATTATTTTTTTAGATTCTTTTGATTTGATGTTTATAATGCAGAAAAATGACATTCCCATTGTTATTAACCAAATGTGCCATGTATGAATTCATTCATAAATCAGGCTGCTGTGAAAAGCGTTCAGCTGTTTAGGCCCCTTGTCCACGAGCGGTTTTCTCATGGCAAGTCCATGCGATCTTTTCTTTCAAAACGCAGACATAGCTCTCAATGGATCCTCATACGTCACTTCTCCGTGCGTCTCCGTAGTGACTGTGATAAGTCAAAAGTAGAGCAAGTGCGGCTTGATGCAAAGAGAAGATAAAGCCATTGAGTCCTATGGGTTGTTTAAAAAAAAAACCCCAATCTCAATGAAGTAGCTGAAGAAGAGAAATCTGAAAGAAAACTGAAGATGATTTTGGTGCTACAAAAAAACCCACAATTGGTCCATATGTGCACGCCATATATATGAAGAAAAAACTGAGTGCCCAGTTTTTTCTGGTGCACTCAGTTTATTGGGAGTGGTAACACATTTATAACGCGGACTTCCGACATAAATGGTGGTGGCCGATACAAATGTGCACTGAAACGCCCCTTCCTGTGGCACACTAATGTGTTGCGGCGTGCATAGTGCAGCCACGACCCATACTGTCAGAATGCACATAAATACCAGTTTGCCCATTTATTCATGTGCAGTCTGCGCCAGTATTAATACATGGTGGCCATTATTGCATAGCTCAGACTGACACTATAAATGAACTCTCAAAAAAACTCGAACACACTCGGACCAAACCTCTACAAAATCTGATCAAACTCGCACTTTTTTCACTGAGCAAGGTTGCACCATTCAACACGGTTTATGGCAAGAGGTGGTACAGAGACAAATCACTGTATATGTGTAATTTCCTCTTGATCACAGCACCATCAGATTGGTTATCTCACTATTTTCTATTTAGGTAGGGATCATTCAGATAAGTGTTCTATGATGTATCCACAAAAACGCTTCCGCATGCAGTCTCTGGCTGTTGTCCCTATTGTATCTGTGATTTTCTCTTGCGTATGTCATCTGTTTATTTTTCACATCCACAGAAAATAAAAGACCCTACCTAAAGTTAACACCCGATCAATAAATACAGCCTTCGCACACACAATAGCTTTTTATATTTTATGTGCAATATCCCCCACTGGGGCCAAATCTTTTGGCTTGGGAGAAGCTGGATTCCCTGGTACCTCAGTGGCTGGCAGCACGCGGCCTTATGCTCAACTGGGTCATGATCGCTTGGTTTATGTGGACAGGCCTGTCCCGCCCGGGCCGGTGTCTGTCTTTTGGGTTGCAAAAGAGGGAGATGCCCACGGGGGATGAAACAGTTTCTCATTTATTCATATAGTGGAGGATCCCCAGGTAAGTAGAGGGGGAGATTCTCATTGTCATTCCACTTTCTAGGTATCACATGAGTCAGGGGGATGAAACAATTAACTCACGATGCCTTTATTTTCCAGAACAACCAACTTGACAGAGGCAAAGCCAAGGTAACGTCTAACCTTCCGGTCCCCAGGTCACTGGTTGGATTGAGTTTGGCAAAATGTGCTCATATCTGGTCTGTGCTCACAACCAGTAGTGTAAGGTTTAATTTGTTTCAACACAGATGAGATTTTCATTTGGCCTTTGTCCCCTTACAGGATTTACCATCATAGATAACGTTATTTTATTTTTGATTGCCGCATTTTGGTACAATGGGGGTACCTAAATGTTCAGTGTTATTGATTTGTTTATTTATATTCATTTGTGGTACAATGAGCAACGGGATAGTTGAAGATTTATTTATTTATTTAATTTTTAGACTGATCACCATTTAACAAACACTCCCAATAATCGTAGGCAACCAAAGATAAAAGTAGACATGTCATTTTGTGGGCACCGTGATCTTAAATCCAAGCCACAAGAAAAATGTGTTTTTTTTTTCACTTTTTCATTTCACTGCATTTGGAATGTTTTTTTTCCTGTTCCGTAACGCAACCATGAATAATTAAATACCATCACTAACTACGAAGATCAATTGTTACCACCGAAACAGCCATAACACGCTCTTTATTGGAAAAAATACAAAGTTATAGATTTTTTGAAGGTGGATGAGTGAAAATGGAAGTGAAAAAACTAAAAAAAAAGTCCAATCGTTAGGGGTTTAAGGGCTATAACTTTTAACATCCTTACATAACTTTTTGCATGCTAACCTTAACCATTTGTTGTTTTTTTTTTTCAGGACACATGAAGAAGTTAAAAAAGTAATAAAAGTTTAAACATTTTTTATTCTTTTTTTTTTGGGTTAACGTCAGAAACAAGTCTTTTTAAACAAATTTATGAATTTTTTACACATTCTTTTCACATAACTCAAATGGAACATTTTAATGAATTCCATATTTTGTTTTGTCAATTTGATATAATATGATATAGTCCTATCCAGGGGTGTATTTTTTATTATATGGGAAACTGTCAATGTATTTTTTATGATATATTTCTTAATATTTTTTTTTGTGTGTGTTTTTTAACTTTATATGTTCTCATATACGCAGTCTACTAATATACAGCGAGGGTTCAGCTATAAGCATTCTCTCCATAAACCTACAAGCAGAGACTTTTCCTATTCTTAAATTAACCACCCCAACAATACTTGTCAAAAAGCTGCAGTTAAAAATCATTTTGTTAACTCTATATGCAACTCACCTGATGAGTCCTGCATATTAGATTTACTTGCATTTGCCCGTCTCCTTGTTCCTGATTGACAGGTCTCACTGCTAAACAAGCTGTTGTGTGAAACATTGCGGAGAGCTTTGTTACGTCATTTGGCACTTAATGTATGTGATCAGGATGAGTCACTCTACGGTATTTTACCCAGTTCATTTGGCAACGTCTTACCCCATGTATGTCTCTGGTCACATGAAATCAAAGCATGCCTCCATAGAAGATAGGGAGGAGTAGTAGTCCATTGAGGTATGCTGTGATTTCATGTGATCAGATACATACATGGGGTAAAAATTGTAAATTTAACTTGGCTTATTTATTTTATGACCAGGTGTTGTCTCCTAAGTGCTGATTGCTGAAAGCAGTGTATTTCTTAGCAAAAAAATGTATTGTTTAATTATAAGGCTCTATGGGTAAGCTGCCCAGTACTACTGGTGTTTTGTGAAATGGTGATGACAGGTTCCCTTTAAAAATGTTCACCAGACCATAATCGCACTTGCTGCTTAGCTTTTTGACATGAGCACGGACTGACCTTTATAAATATTGATTTCCACACAGTGTGTCTGTCATGCTTTTGTCTTTCTTTTTTTTCCTTATGTTTTAGTATGATTCCTCTATGTTCCTGTCTTTCTTCAGCCTCTAACTTCTCAGCTTTAGATCAGTTTCTGGCATTTTTAAACATACAGTACATGGAAATCTATCAGCTTCTCCTCGTCTGGCGTCGTCTTTTCCATCTCAACTGTGTCAATTACAACATCAGAACTGCGCAGAGAGCACTGGCCTTCATCATGTCTAACAAGGACGAGCAGAAACGCCAATACTCCAGTGATGTCTAACATCCTAGGGCCCATAATACCAGCAGAAATCCACTACTTATAATCAGGCTATACTATTTATTACTACCTAAAGATCCTGCAGATACCAACCAATATTGATACTGCTCTGCCCCCCATTTCTTGGGCTGATGAAGTCCCCCCATAATGATTTTATATGCTAGGTCCAAGGAAACATAGTACACCTGATAATATCCACAGGTTGCACATAAAACACAAAATTATTAAGTAAATCCTTAGAATGTCACAATTGGTAGAATTCTACCTATTGTAGCTAATATCCATGGCAAAAGTGTCTGTTTCTGATTCCCCATCCCGTTAAAATAGTGTGTCTTCTATTGAGACATAGGCATGCCAGAATGTCTATTGAATTCATGGGTACGTTACACCCTAATAACGCTTTTTTTGTTTTTGGCTTTAAACCGTTAGACCGGGCCCTTTCACGTTTTTATTTTTTTCATCTTCACTCCCCACCTTCAAAATCTATAACTTTTTTATTTTTACACTATAAGAGCCATTGATGGCTCTTTTTTTGCGTAAAAATTGCACTTCATAGTGATGGTATTAATATTCCATGCCATGTATACTGGGAAGCGGGAAAAAAAATTCCAAATGCAGTAAAATGGTGAAAAAAACGCATTTGTGTCGTATTCTTGTGGGCTTGGATTTACGGTCTTTCACTCACACCGCCGAAATATGCATCTAATTTTATTCTTTGGATCAGTACGATATACAGGATACACATTTGTCATAGGTTTTATAATGTTTTCATACATTTAAAAAATTAAAACCTCTGAACAAGTTTTTTTTTTTTTTTCGCCGTCTTCAGTTGTGTTAGTATACTTTTTCAATAAACTTTGGTGTAGGAGTTGAGGGTGGTTGTCATCTTTTTGCGACTTTTTGATGAGGTTTTCAATGATAATTATTTTTAGGACTTGTACGACCTTTTGAATCACTTTTTATAGATTTAAAAATTTTTTATAATGCAAAAAAAGTTTTCCATTTTTGACTTTGGACGCAGATTTTCCGTACGGGGTTAAACGCAGTGAAAACCGTTATTATATTTGATAGATCAGGCCTTTTCTTGACGCGGCGATACCTAATGTTTTTATGATTTTTTTACTGCGTTTATTTTATATTTATATCATTTTTCTAGTGCAAAGGGGGGGTGATCTTGAATTTTTAGGTTTTTTTTATCATATTTTTTTTTTCTAACTTTTTTTTTTTAATTTTTTCAGGACTGCCCTAGGGTCTTATCAACCCTAGTTGTCTGATCGGATCCTACCTGATACTGCTGCCATACTCACATATGCAGTATATGGATTTTACTAACTCCTCACTACAATTACAATTGGCTGATAGCACATTGTAATGACTGGTGTTAACCGAAGTATCTTCGGGTCCTGTCGTGAGACCCGCAGCTACCATGGCAACGGATTCGCCGCTTCCCGATACGTCAACGGGAAAGCGGCGATCCTCTGGAAACGATGGCGCGCTGGGCGGCGCAGTTTGCTTCGCCGGCCGGCGGCGTTTTCCAAGAAAACCCGCGATCGGTGCCTCACCTATCGCGGTGTGTTACCGGTAGCCTCTTGCCAATATCAGCGAATACTTACGGCTATGGAGAGGCTCTCGCCCTCGAGCCCTCTCCATGCATCAGAACGCGACCGCCTGCCAGTTAATTTTTCACTCCCCACCTTCAAAAATCCATAACTTTTTTATTTTTCAAGTAAGAACGCTGAATGAGGGCTTGTTTTCTGCGTAACAAATTGCACTCATGTGATGGACTTGAATATTCCATGCCGTGTACCGTACAAAAAAATTCCAATTTCGTGAATTGGTGAAAAATGTATTTGCGTCATTTCTTGTGGGCTTTGATTTCACAACTTTCACTGAGCGCCCCAAATTACATGTCTACTTTATTCTTTGGGTCCGTACAATGACTGGGATGCCCCATTATATAGGTTTTATAAATGTTTTCATACATTAAAAAAAATTAAAACCTCCGCACAAAATAATTCTCATTTGCCATGTTCTGGCGCTATTATTTGTCATATTTCGGTGTACAAGCGTGGGTGGTGTCATTTTTGGTAACTTTTGCGACATTTTCAATGCTACCATTTTTAGGCAAAATGACAAAAAGTGGCATTTTCAACTTTGGCCGCTATTTTCCTTATGTATTAAAATTTCAGGAAAAACCACTATTATTTTGAAGATCGATATTTTTGGGGCGCAGCGATACCTATTTTGTTTGTGATTGTTACCTGTTTTATTTATACTTCTCAGTTCTAGGGAAAGGGGGGGGGGGGGGGTGCTAAGAATTTTATTTTTTTTTATTTCATTTTTTTTTTTTATATTTTTCCAGACTCCATAATGTACTTTAACCTGAGGTTGTCTGATTGATATACCATATCATTCCATCTATCAGTATGGCAGTATGTGGGGATTTAGCACATCATTTATTGCAAATATACAAATCAACACATTGCAAGTGGTAGCCTAAAAATGATTAGATCTTGGTGTGACCCAGGCTGGTCATAGCAACGGATCCCCGCTCCCCCGATGGACAGATCATGGGGAGCAACAATCCTAGCCAATCACCTTACCCGTGCTATGGGAGATGCTCAGCCTTGTCGCCTCTCCAATCCCATCCCCCCCGCAAACCGACACATTGACGTACTAGTTATATAAATCAGGAAGTATCTTTCTCTGCAAAGAAAAACACTGATGAAATCTGAAGGTGACATATAATGGGGATATACACAAACAATCATATGGATACAAACTGGACCATTGCGCCGCATGTAAATAAGGCTTTAGACAGACCTTCATACATTTATGATTGTGTGTACATTGTTTAACTACTTAGAGGGAACCGGTCACACCTGGCCCTCAAACTTCAAATACAGTTGTATCTTATTCTCCCATGTAACTGTTATGTGCACCACAATGTACATTGCACACTCTCTCCACACAGGGCAGGTATCATCTGTACTTATGCTGGCACCCATCGTAGCAGGTAACCCGATGAGTGGTGTAGTAGAATAAATTCTACCAAATAGTGGCTGGACAGATCACTCAAAGTGCTCAGTCCTGTTTCCTCCGTGTATTCCATTTGGTGCACACAGCAGGAATTTGAAGGCAAAGGACCCAAATCATGAACAGTAGGAGTAGTCGCCTGACATGAAGGACGCTCAGGAGATATTCATGTAAAACAAGTCTTAATCATGTATAAGACACTTAGCGTTGAAACGCACTTATCTTTGTCTTCATCTTTATCTGCTGTATGCTAGAGAATCTGAATAAGAAGACCTGTTTACATATATCTCCTAAATATCATAGCAGCACGATATGGGCACTGAGCGGCATCCCCTGTGATGTCATCGAAGGGCACTGTCATGAGGCCTGATTTGTACTAGTGTGCCGGTCTGCAGTATATTGTATGAGCCATCAGAATCCCTAGAGTTAAAGTGCCCTAGGATGGCTGAAATAATTTTTTTTTATAAAAAAATTGTAATCATCCCCATTTCTATAAACACGTATGAACACAAACACAGACCTAAACATGTCCAAAAAGGTCTGATCTATAAAAATATAAAAATTGTTATATGTCTGCATCTGTCTGAATTGTTTTACCATTTTCCAATAATATATCAAGCAGTCGTCCATGGGGCGAAGCCCCCTCTTCCATTTCAGTTGGGAATTTGGGAAGTTTCACTAGTCATCAGTGTATTTTGTGCATTTTGTGACAACAGGGTCTAGTTTTACAGTGTCCAATTATCAGACGGCACTAAAAAAAGTAGGACCCATTTAATTCAAATGCCCTTTCACCTTAGTATAACCCGGGCAGGGCTCAGAGTACCAGGGCTGCAGCTCACCATTTCAGTAGTATGGACACATCAAGACACTGGCCGTCATTCAGATGGGAGATAGTTTTATTGTAGAACAGGCAAAACTTGTGGTTGACACTTACGTTGTTATTTTCATTGAATTTACTGATGGAAATGGCCTGGAAAATCTTAAATTAGAACAAAGAAGATTTGTGTAGATCTACATATGATTTGCATCTCATTACATGCTGAAGTGATGTGTATAGTCCCTGCAAAGTCTATTACATGTTGTGTAAATAAAGCTTTGAGGTTTAAACATTCCAGCGCTCAACTCAACCGCTTATAAACATGTTCTGATCAAATATTCGAGGACTCCCTGATGCTGCCAGCAAACAAGTCCCAAACAGCATTTAAAATTCTGGTTTGGTGTTGAAACTAAAGGCAACCAGATTTTAAAGGGTCCGCTCCATCACTGAGAACTATTTATGAAAATACACTCTCTCTTAAGACGCAAATTTTTCTGCCACATATTCCATATTATACTCTATGGAAGTGTATGTCACCCCCTTATCCAATCACGTTGCAGGGAAGATGCAAAAAGTTTAGAATATTCACCTTTAAAACAGTTGCAAATAGAGAGTAATGACAAGTATTATTAAACTAATGTTCATAAATTTTTCCTGAATTTTGGATTTTTACATCACCAGCCCACTTGAGAAGATACGGTGGGTTGGTGGGTTGGGTTGTAGTTAGCCTGTCTATCAAAATATGGATAAATAAACAATGGAGAATGGGAGTGTTCTGATTTAGCTTGCAACTGGACACTCCATGGAGGAATGGAATGTAGTTAAACCCACGACAGATGTTAAGGGGTATTCTCATCAAGGGCCTTTGAGAACCATACAATGCCCTCATAATGATATAAGTAATAGTAATGTGTTTTAGAAAGTATGGAGCATGGGATGTGGCCATATTATTGAGCAATCATCCCAGCCTCATTCTGTAGCACAGAACGTCATCCATCATGTCTGCTGTGTCGGGCGGGGCTTCTATCACACCCACGGGAGGAGTGTAGAAGAACGTGCACGCTCCTGCAGCCCAGCGATAGTTGGAAGAAGAAGAGGTATGTAGTGTTAGCCAGAGAACCATTTTTTCCCAGTTCACTGTATTCACATTACTTACCTTCCCTCTTCCACACAAATATCACTCTTTCACCAGTCACATTCAAGCCCACCCCGTCCCCTGTGTTTTTTACATCGATTCATCCTCAATCTGACAGGATTTAGATATTCATGAACACTCTCATTGACAGTTTTATTCTGTCAGAATCAGAGCTCTAGGTTAGCTCTACTGCGCTTCATAAGAATGTTATGGCAAACAGGTGTTGTGGGACAGAGAATGTATGGCAGTCATCGGGCAGATATCAATCTGCTCTAAAGTCGAATGTTGTTAGTAGCCCATGGCAACAATTCAGATAGCTTTCATTTTCGTTGCTCATGAATATATATTCAAAGGAGAGGCTGTGTACGGTGTGTGGTCGCCGCGACCCAACATCGCGGGTCGCGGGCTTCACCGTGCCGCTCCTTGCCACCGCCAGCGCGCGCCAGCGCATATTACCCGTCCCGGTCCTGGCTCGCTCCCACCTTGTGTGCTGCGCGCGTAGTCCCCGACGGCTAGGGCTAGCCGGCGCGCGGCCACTTCTCCAATTTAAAGGGCCAGCGCGCCATAAGTGGACGCTGGCCATATGCCAACATCTTTATAAGCGTGCTATTCCTTTTACTCTTGCCGGATCTTGTGCCTCATAGCCTTAGAGAAAGCTTTACTAGAGATTAGTCCTGCGGTCCTTGTATTCCTGCGTTCCCGTGTTTTCCTGTGTTTCCCGTGTATTCCTGTGTGTTCCCGCTCATCTGTTACCCGAGTTCCTCTTACGTGTTGCGGTGTATCAGGGTGCCTGTGTTCCCGTTTCCCACATTGAGCCTGGAACTCTCCTGTTGCTGACCCGGAATTGGACTGAGCTTGCATTGATTCGACCGCCTGCCCTGACCCTGTGCATTGGATCCTGTCTACAGATTGTCATCCGCTAAAGGTACTCGCACATCGGATGCCACCGTGGGGCTAGTAACAATATGGGAACGAGAGTACCTAGTGAGTATCTGTCCGCAGGCAAGCTCCTAGTACCCGCTTTGAGGCGGGCTCTGGTGAATACCAGGGCCGCTAGGGCTCCGGTTTTCCGGGTGGTGTTTTGGTAGACTACATCTCCCGCGAATGGTCAAGAGGCTGTCCACATGATCCTAGACCAGTAAAGATCGGCCATGGATCCGCGAGGCTTCTTCTCCCAGTCAGCCTGATCTCGCCACCTCCAAGCGATGATAATCGCACTAGTCCCGTGTCAGCTTGATTGCACACCTGGGAATTACAACTGGAGTCAGATCAACCGCCATGCATGCGAACAGCTCGCTAGCAACCCAGAGCATCAGCAACAGTCTACTCAATACCCGTGATGGTGACCGAATCAGTTCGACTTTCCTCGCTCACCCTGGATAATCTTCCTGCTAGCAATAGAACCACAGGCTACTGGCTCGTTGCCAGGCAAGTATGCCGGGTATAGATCCCAAGATGTGCGGGGATGCACACTTCATCACCCAATGCTCCTGCCACATATAGAACTTATGCCGTTCGCAGTTTTCCACCGAGCGGGTAAGGTCCATAGCGGTGGCAATTTGTTCATGCACACTTAGCAGTCCTTTCGGGGTAAAAGGCCCGGCCTGGGGGACTCTTTTGGGACAGGATGATGAGGCCCTGGAGTCAGTCAGTTGTCTACCCTTCGGAACTTTATGCAGGAGTCCGGTTAGTCTTCGAGGAAACAGGCGTGGACGCGCTCCTCGCGGATTGTTTCTGCAAAGGTTTATCATTGAACACTGCGCCAGGGTTAACTGCGATCTCTGTGGGAGGAAAGTACGCTTGATAGGCACCAGTATCCGAACACCTGGTTTGTGACAACTGCCTGGAAGATTCGCACCCGATCATGGCGACCTTCAAGCAACGGACACTTGCTAGACGTCAGGGTCAATGGAGCTGTGCTGGCAGCACGTGGACCTGCCGCAATACTCTGAGTGTTGCGAATCACCTCTGGCACACTCGAATTGTGGAGTGTTGGATTATTTACAGGAGCGTTGCCGAGGAGGAACTCCGCTCGAGTACCCCAAGTCTTACCGTGTTAGACGTCTTCCTCGCCTGCACTCATATTCCAAAACCGCTCAGCCCCGCGAACTTCTGATGATGACACCTATTCAGGTTGACCTAGAGTCCCCCTTTACTCTAACAGAGCCTTCCAGCGACACTCAGGTAAACTGTCGCAGCTACTTGTTGTCTGGGGCCCAGCCCCAGGGCTTACGTCGCGGGGCTATTGACCTGGTACGCGCACCCCAACGTACCGGGAAATCGCCAGACACCATATGCAGTCTCTGGCGAAGCGTCCCTAGGTGAGGAACAATAACGGCTTCTCCACGCTTACATGCCTACTCCCGGTACTCCCTTCAGCATTGATACTGGCACCCCAGATCCGACAGTTTCTCCCGCCTTCCGGTATCGGCTCTACAACTTTATGGATGCTGCCCTGGTGCGCCCAGCCATCACTTCCCCGGATGTCTCTGTTCAGGCAGAGAGCCATTGATCAATTGCCCTTCGGTGCAGTGGCCAAATATCTCTCCGTTCCCATACAGGTCTTTCAGCACAGAACCCCTTTGCCTCCTAGCCAGCTGGCCTACTCTAGAGAAGACTTGTCCTTTTTTGTTGTGCCCGCAGTGCACTCCACTCTCCTGCTGGGCATACCCCCCCTGTTGCAACGATCAGCCCAGGTTCTGGGACTGGGGTCTTTCCGGGAATTCTCCGCCTGGCGTCCGGATTTGTTTCATCGGCACTTTAGGAGATGTTTTCACATCCGCGCACGTCGCGCTCGTCTCTACCCCTTGTCTCCTACCTTTGGGGGGAGGGTTCTTCCTCTCCTACCAGGATTTGCGGGAGTGTGTTCTCCGAAACAGTGATGCCATCCCTTCCTGCCACATCGTTCCCTAGACATGCCCCACCGACCCTGTGCACTGGATTTCTCCTCCTCGGGGTCGCGGTGTGTATCCCGCTCTTTACCCTGAAACATGCCGCCATGTCCGGTGAGTATTCCAATGTGATGAATCTACAAACAGAGCCGCTTATCTATTCGCACTACTCACTCCTCCGGCAGGTGCCGGCGTTCTTTGTTTGTCACAAGAATAGATGGCTTCCTCATCCGCCCCTGTATTGACGACTTGCTGGTGGCTTAACTAAGTCACGTTAAGATACGCTATCCTATCGCCGTCGAGCACTCGAGCTGGTTTGCGCCTACGGGAGTGCGAGAGGTCGTCTAACCAAGTTTGGATCTGTCCGTGGGGCTTTACATCCTATCCCATCAGGAGGGGCGACGAGTGGAAGACGCCTTTAAACACCCGTGATGGGCCATTTGAATATTTAGTTATGCCTTTCGCGGACTCTGTAATGCGCCAGCCGTTTTTCCAGAGTTATGTGGGCAACGATACTTCGGGACTTATTGTACCGCTGGTTATGTGGTTTACCTGGATGACATCATGCTGTATTCTGCTGACTCGCCTTCCACCCCATTCCAACTTACGGGCAAGTGCATGCCGCCGCTCATGGCCAACCATCTCTACGACCCAAACTGAGAAGTGCGCTTGTTCCATTCATCAAAGAAGCCTTCATTCCCGCTTAACTTTGCCGCTTGAAAGGCGTTTGCCAAATGGATCCTGACAGTATCAGCCTCGGTCACTTCAGCATGGCCACGCCCGTGGGACTACGGGCATATTCAAGATTCCTGTCCTGCTTTCGCAAATTATTTAGACAATTCTTCCTCCTTCTCGACATCGGTAGCTCCTATGTGGCGCTGAACGAAAAAGGTGGAATTTCGTTCCGGCCACCCAGCGGCTTTTGAAAAAACCACCTTCACGACGGTTAAGCTGTTTTTTTCTTCTGCCATCACTCCTTACCAAGACCAGATACCGAGAAGCCATTTTTTTGTGGAGGTTGATGCCTCCTCCGTGGAGCTGGAGAAGATGACATTTGTCTTATCAAAGGGGCTAGGGCCGTACTCTATCTTGCGTGCTTCTTCTCCAAAAATGTTGCTCCCCTGAGAGAGGAATTACTTCTATTGTGGAGATCGTGAGAGCTTCTGGCCAATCAAGCTTGCCTTGGGAGGTGGCGATCATCTGTTGGAGGGAGCCAGATTTGTCCCAGCTCAGCATCTACACTGAGCCACAAGAACCTCCAATGAACCCTACAGTCGGCTCAGCGGTGAAGACCGCGTCAGCCCGTGTGGTCTCGTCTTAGCTTTTCCGTTTCAGACCTTCCAACCATTTTCGCCCTGCCGAGAAAAACATCAAAGGGCCTGATGACCTGTCCGTGCTTCGGCATTGTTATGGGACTTTAAGGGAAGGACTGTGCACCCGAGTATTACAGTTCTTTCTCCTGAGCAGACTTTTGGCTGGCAGCGCCGGTGGACCTCCTAGGCAATTACACTCCTCGGACAAGACTGATGTGCGCCTGGACTTTCGAAAGAGGGATCTGACCTGGGACATTCCTCTCGGTGGCTGGGCACCCTGGGGTTGGCAGCGCATTGTGCCCTAATTCCCGATTCTATTGTGGCCCTGATTGCGGTCAAGGACGTTCGGGATTTGTGCGTGTCTGTACTCTCTTGTGCTCGTACTAAGCCTCACGGACAAAAACCAGTCTGGTCTTCTGTTGCCGTTACCACGGCCTCCTACCATTGGCACTCGTGTCTGCCGTGGCTATGGACTTTATTACGAACAGATCTGCCACCATCATCTGGCATAACCGTTATCTGGATGGTAAACCGACACGCTTGTCCAAAATGGTTACACTGTTCTCTGTCTTCCTCCTGCCAAGGCCTGCCGTGCTCCACACCAGTTGCACGAGCCAGTCTTCACCCAATCTTCGTCACATGGACTATCCGTTGCACATTGTCTGGACCCGAGGGGTCCAGTTTGCTCTCATCGCCTTTCTGGCTGAGTGCCCTGTGAATCGAACTGCAGATATCACAACTGGATTCTTATTGCGTACCATCCTACAGTCTAAATGGACAGGTTGAAAGACGTTACCACGAATTTGGATCAGTTACCTGCGTACACTTGTCTCTGCCTCGTCAGGATAATGGGTCCACTTTGCTACCAGTGGGCAGAGGGATTCACATTGACTCCAACTCGGAAGTTCGGATGTCCTGCTGGTGACAAGACCTTCTTTGCGTACTAAATGTCGAAACAGATCCACGCCAACCCCTACCTCATCTCCGTTCTTGCTGATGTTCCTGCTTGTGGAGAGTTGGTAACCTACCTCAAAAGCTATTGAAACAGACTCGTCAGTCCCTGCTTCAGGCGCTCTGCCCCGCACACAAGACTCAGGCCGATAAAGAACGCAGGTCTCCTCCCATCTTACTCTCCAGGGAGTGAAAGTGATGGCTGTCTTCAACACTATGTCCGATTGAAGATTCCCCAGCTACAAGCTGGGCCCTCGCATCTGGGTCCATTGAGTGAATGCTGAGGTATTATACCTGGTGGCCTACTAAGCTTGCGCCTTCCTCCCACCAGCGCATCTGCCACGAACTCTCCTTTCAGTGTCTACCGCTCAATGCGCCGTCATCTTAGCATCGCTTCTCTAAGCAGATACCGTCCTCCTACTCCGTGCGGGACTCTACCAACACCTATGAGGTAAAAGAGATCTTGACAGAGCAGTGAGAAGCGGTTCTTTTGATGTGGAGGTAGGAGTAGCATTGCGGAGTGCGAGGGCACATTGATCTTGGTTGGACATGATTCTGCGGGTGCTCGCCCGGGAGGAGCAAGGGGGGGTAGGGTCACGGGTGTCCGACCCAACGCGTAGACCTGAGCTTCACACCGTACAGCATTCGGACTCCCGTCTCAGTCGGCCGCAAGCTCAAGCCCCCCCTGGGGGGGGAGGCGAAGGGTGGCTCGTCCCCTCTGCTTGCAGGTGGCCCGCGGCTCCCATAGATAGCGCTTCAGGTGCGCCTGCCCACGCAGCGTCACCGCATCACGATCCAGCCTTAAAACCTTTCGCGCGTCCCCGACTATGGCGCGCCACATTGACGCGCGAGCTCCAAATTAAGCGGCCGATTATCTGGCTGCCAAAATCTTTGAAAGCCTTGGCCTCTTCCTGTTACTACTCTTGCAGGACTCTTTGTGCCTCATAGCCTTAGAGAAAGCGTTTAGCTAGCGATTCATTCCTGCGTTACCTGTTGTATTTCCTGCGCATCCGCAGTTTTTTCCTGTGTCCGTGTATTTCAAACGTGTGTTCCCGCTTCCCTGTGTGTACCGACTTATCAGTCGAGTTGCCGTGGCTGTGTTCCGTGTGCCGGTGTTACCTCAAGTTCCCACCTGCCTGGACCTCCTTTGCTGACCCGGACTTGGAGCCTGACGTTGGCATCCCGACCCCGCCTGCCCTGACCCTGTCCTGGACCTGTCTACAGATTGTACTCGCTAAAGGTACCCACCCTCGCCTGCTGCCACCGTGGCTAGTCCTACCTGGTAATCGACCAGTAGTGTATCCATCCGCAGAGTCCCACCGCTTATGCTGCGGCGTGCTCTGGAATACAGGTTATGCCGCTAGGGCTCCGGTTCGGGCTGTTGGTTAGTTACATCTCACCCCCTGGTCGGTTGGTGTCCAGTAAGGATCCACTGATCCTAACAAGCTGTGATATGGTTGCCATGGGCAACTAAGAATATTCAGACTTTTAGACAGCTTGATGAATCTGGCCCCGGTGTCTGGGGATGCAGGTCTGGACACAGAAGGAATTCCAGCCACAATACTGTCTATGGGAGTCAGCGAGTGGGCACAAAGGGGAATAGCACCACAATGGGGCTCATTGACTAAGGGTCCGAACGTCGCAGTTTCGTTGGGTTTCCAAATATTTCCGTTTTGCACCGATGACCTGGGATTTGGGCATCAGCTCGTACGTGACCATCGGGTCGTACGCGACATAAATCGGGGGGGCATGGCCGCCGGACAACCCGACGGCTTCTGAAATAAAACGTGGAATTAAAACTAAATGTGTCGCAAGATCAAGCACTCACATGCACCAGAAGAAGGTGAACCCGTGCGGACCTCGGCGCTACTACGAAGCGACACCTGCAGGAACTTGGGCGCACGATGTTAGTGAATCGCGCCAGACCCGAATCCTTGTCAGACAACGTACTGCGGGATCGCGACAGGACCAGGTAAGTAAATCTGCCCCAATGTGTCTAGGCATGCAAGTCTGGGCAGAGATCGGATGGCAGCCACAATGGGGCAGATTTACTTACCCGGTCCATTCGCGATCCAGCGGTGCGTTCTCTGCGGAGGATTCTGGTCTGCCAGGATTCACTAAGGTAGTTCCTCCGACATCCACCAGGTGTCTCTGCTGCGCTGAAGTTCATCGGAATGCACTGAAGTTCACCGTCCTATCTTGGGTGTCAAGCGACACTTTTCCGAATCCGTCGGGTTTTCGTACGACCACGCCCCCCAATTTCTGTCGCGTGCATGCCAGCGCCAATGCGCCACAGTCCGATCGCGTGCACCAAAATCCAGGGCAATTCAGGGAAAAGCGGCGCAAATCTGAATTTTTCGGATAACCTGTCAGAAAAACGCGATTCGGGCCACCTTAGAAAATGACCCCCAATGTGTCTGTGGATGCAGGGTGGGCACATAGCAAAATGGCACCAACGGTGTGTCTGGGGATGCAGGTCTGGGCAGAGATGGGAATGGCAGCCAGGGCCGATTCTAGCCTTTTTGCTGCCTGAGGCGAAATTTTAAAATGCTGCCCCCCCCCCCCCCGTGTACGCGTGCACGTCGTGCCCCTATGATGCTACCTTACAACACTAGTAGTCATTAGTCACAGATATTAGTGACCTCTCAGACCCTTACAGGTGACCATCTACTCCATCGGGAATTGAATTCTTTACGCTTTCTTCTGGCCTTGGTTTCCTCCGAATTCACAAAGCAAATGTCTTCAACTCCATGCAGCACAACTCACCATGGCGCCACTAAAAATACACAGTCACAGTATAAGGATTGTGGATTCCAATATATTATCCTCACAACATGACTGAACAAAACTATTCTCAACATAAACATCATTTCACCCAAATTAGAGCATATAGAGCAATTCAATTAGGTGCCCCTAATTTAGCCTAGCCCCCAATATGAACAGCCGAGTATAAATCAGTCTCTCCTCTCTAACCATTTAGATAAGCCTCTCTCCCTATCCCCCGGTATACACAGACCTTTCTTCTACCCCCCTGTATACAGCCTACACCCCCCACACTCCGTATACAGTCTCAGCTCCCCACCACCCTGTATCCAGTCTCAGCTGTACAACATGCCACACAATTACCCCCATAATGCCTCCCCATCAACCCCCAAAATTTCCCCCATACAACCCAATGTAATGTGTCCCACAGCCTCCCAGTAGATATATACCCCCCACAGCTACCCCCAGTAAGTAATGTGGCCCACACACAGCCCCCCAGTAAGTAATGTGCCCACACACACAGCCCCCCCAGTAAAGTAATGGTGCCCACACACACACCCCCCAGTAAGTAATGTGCCCACACACACAGCCCCCCCCAGTAAGTAATGTGCCCACACACCAGCCCCCCCAGTAAGTAATGTGCCCACACACACAGCCCCCCAGTAAGTAATGTGCCCACACACACAGCCCCCCCCCAGTAAGTAATGTGCCCACACACACAGCCCCCCCATTAAGTACTGTGCCTCACACACAGCCCCCCCATGTATAAGTATGTGCCCACCCCACACAGCCCCGCCCAGTAAGATAATTTCCCAACCACAGTCCCCCATGGTTCATCCCGGCCCCTGTCATGTTCCTCCCCTCACCTCACTAGGCAGCTCTCTGTGTGTGTACTGCTTTCCCCGGCAAGTCATGTGACCATTCACCTCCCGAGGTGAAGCCACTGCTGGGAAAGCAGTCACAGTACATGGTCTCATAACGATCTGTGTCCTGAGGACACAGATCGTTATGAGAGAGGGAGGAAGAGATCTAGCGATCCCCCTGCTGCACTCACACCATTCGTGCTCCCTCCCACGCAGCTCCCTATCTCCTCCAGCCAGTAGCACCTCCTGTGAAGGGACACAGGTCGGCGATCACGGGCACGTGGTGAGAGTCATCAGGCCGACCTGGTCCTGCAGAGCGGTGACACACAGGCGCGATGTGCTGCACCGCTCCTGCCTATAAATTACAATCGCCACCGCCTTGAAGGCGGCGATGTATTAATTTATTACAGGTGGCACGGACCTGCCAGCCATTGGCAAGTCCGTGCTACCAGCGGCAAATGCCGCTTTTAAATGGGTCCGCTATCTGCCGCCTGAGGCGGGGACTTCACCTCGCCTCATGGCAGAAAGCGCCCTGATGGCGACCACAATGTGTCTGGGGATGCAGGTGTGGGCACATAGCAAAATGGTAGCCACAATGGGGCAGATTTACTTACCCGGTCCTGTCGCGATTCAGCGGCGCGTTGTCTGTGGAGGATTCGGGCGATTCACTAAGGTAGTGCGCCCGATGTCCACCAGGTGTCGCTGCTGCGCTGAAGTTCGTCGAGTTCACCAACCTACGCTGGGTGCAGGTAAACGCGTGTCAAGCAACCCTTTTTTTTTTTCTTACGGCCACGCTGCGAGCCCGCCGCATACGCCCCATCCCCCCCGCCGATTTCCGTCACGTGCATGCATTTCCGTCATATACATACATACATACACATAGATATATACATACACACATATGCATCCATATACATTTATATATATACATATATATACTCATACGTTTATACACATACATATATATGTAAATATTTATTTATGTATATATATCTGGTATGTATGTGTATAATATGAGTGTGTGTAGATATATTTGTATATGAATATACATTGCACACCCATGTGTAATGGTGTATTATATGTGTTTAGTGTGTGTATCTATGTATGTATATGTGTATATATATGTGTATACTATAGTGTGTATGTCTATGTTGTATTGTATAGTAGTATATGTATATGTGTATATATATGTGTGTATGTATATGTGATGATATGTGTATATGTTATATGGTAATGTAGTGTGTTATATATATTTATATGAGATATATATGTGTTTGTGGTATATATATTGTTGTGTATATATATATGTTGTGTATATAGTATATATAATTGGTATATATATGTGGTGTGTATATATATATAGATATATCTATATATAATATGGTGTATATATAATATATATAATATCTATATGTGTAATATTATTGGTATTATATATGTGTGTGTGTATAATATCTATTATATATATTGTGTGTATGTATCTTATCAGAGGGGGGTGTTTGTAGCTAGACTATTGTGAGTGTATATAGTAACTAGATGTGTGGGTATATATATATAATGGTGTGAGATATTTATGGTGTGTGTATAGTGTACAGAACATATATAGATGTTTGGGAGATGGATGTGATATTATATATCTGATTGTTGTATGTTTAGTGATATATATATATATATATAGAATATATATAGTGGGTGTCCTATACATATATACTGTATTATGTTTGATCTACTTATACTATATGTGTATATATTATATGGGGGCTGTCATATATATATCGTGGTATATATATAGTTGTTGGGTGATAAATATGTGGTGTGCTGTAGAATAATGTTGGTAATATGCTTGTAGTATAATGTGTGTGTATATATCATATGTGTGATATATATAGTGTGTGTGTTACAATAATACTATGATGGTATAATATATATGTATCTGTGTGTGTGTGTTTTAATATATCATACCCTCATTGTGTCGTTTGGTATATGTTTGTACCTTATAATTGCTCTATATATCAATCATGATGTGATATATATATTGTGTTGGGTAATATAATAATATGTGGATGTGTATATATATATAATGTACTATATATTGTTGTGATATATATGTGGTAGTCTTTATAATACTATTAGATATATCATGGTGTTTGTGTGTAGATAATTATATATATATATCCGTATTGTGGTTGTGATATTAATATGCATTATAGTCTCTGTTGCTATCATATATATGCTGTGTTGTTGTGAATAAGAATAACTATATATATGTGTATGGAGTATATGGCTAGTGTTGGAGTTATAATGTACGTAGTATACTATGTGTGTAGTATGGGAATAAATGATCTAGTTGCTCATAGTCTGGGGAAATACCTATATAGTGCGTGCGCATAGCAGGTAAATTTGTCTAGTTGATTGTAAGCTAATCTATCTTCTAAGTAGGTGTATGATTATATTGTGGATAGAGTGTGATGTAATATAGTGATGAACTATATAGTTGATTATATATATGATATATGTGTGTGGATTATATATGACGATCGGTGCGTAGATAATATATGTATGATACTATGTAGGTATGAAATACGAGATACGACGTGTTGGTGTATATTTATATGTATATGTGTGTGGTGTGTATTATACATAGATATCTCATTAAAGTAAGAGTGCTGATAATAATCGGATTAGTCATATTGTGTTATATGAAGTATAAGTGTGGTGGGATACTAATATATACTAGATCTGCTGTTGGATATATATGACATGTAGTGTCCGGTTATCAAGTATCATGATGTGTGTAGATGACTATGGTGGTATAAAATGTGTGTATATATATATATCTGGTTGCACTCGTATATATATGATATATCAGGGTGTAACACTAATGATGTCGTTGGTATAGATTGCATGATGTCTGGTGGTGGTGTGATGATAATAGTATATGTGTGTGGTGTGGTAATAATATATATATGGTGGTAGATATGATGGAGGCTGGAGATAAATAGATATATAGTAGCGTGTGTGTATATACTGTGGGGCAGGATGATAGTGGATATACATCGCGCAGTACTTATATGCTATTTACTGCTGATGCTGGTATATAAATTGACTGGAGTTGTATAGAAATAATTGATATTAAACATGGGGCCAGTGTGTGTACTGTATCCTATCGAATCATGAGGCTACATGACTGACAGGGCTATTCACATCCTCCCGTTATGGAACTGCATAGTTTTACGTTGAGCTCATGTGAGCACTTATGATATTTAGAACCATATATAGTATTGAGTAGCATTGGGCGACTTCGAGCACGGCGTGATATCATTGTTAGCACGCACACCAGCCTTGCCGCTGGGGACAATACATGACGGTGAGCTGAGGTGAGCTGCTAAGGGGTCACTAGGCGCAGGTCCCTGGACTGCTTCGGAATCGACGTGCAGGATTGCTGAGTCCTGGGCGCAATACTCTTAGTTGGCAAAAGCTCAGGTCTCTTAGCATATACGCGGCCGGTTGACATTAGTATGAACTGCTGGGGATGGCGGCCGGACCATTGCTACGTGGTGATCATTAAACAGCACAGGCGAGTTAAGGGAGCTGCAAAGACAGTGGAACACATGGGGATATTTTTTAACTTCAAGTGTGGCATCGAGGTATGCGACTGTATCGATCATTAGCCGGGCGATATATGGCCAACTATGTCTTGCTGGAGCGGCAACCCCACCTGCCGTAACTATTCGTACTCTAGAACCGTGGCGTGATTCTTGCCACCAGCGGAATAATAGAAGCATAGGCCATGACAGTGTAAACAGCAAAGCTGACTAAACGTGAGTGAATTGTATTAATGAAACATAGGGCTTATTATAAAAAGCCTACAGGACTTGACTATATGTTGGGAAAATACATGTAGCTCCGTACCTGGAGTCCTAACCATTGAGAAACGTGGTATGAAAAGCCGTGGACTCTAGGTGCTTAATACGACTAGAGTGTACCAGCTAGGGTCGGTAGTTAACTGCTGAATGCGACATTTAAAAAACAAAAACGTTGTTATAGGATAAAAAGGATCAAGATTGATTGTTAGAAGCTGTCTGTTTAAGTATATGAAAGCTATGTGAAAGGTAAGGTTACAAAAATGCAAACACAAGTCTAGTCATGTAGCGAAGTAATCTAAGCCTGCATGAACAGACAATTCCAGATATAATGAAAAAGCCATTTATCCAATGTGGTAGTAGCTAGGACACATCTTAAGGCTGGAAAGATCTAACTGGCCCGCCTATGGGTATCGTCATTGCAGGTCAGTAATGAAAGGGGATGAATAAGGCGGACAGAAGAGTTGAAGCAATGGTAGCAGAGGTAATGATGGGTATCAATGGTACGAGAATGTAATCAGTTAGAGAGCACAGCTGGGACATAAGTTCAATTTTGGGAATAGTTTGTTATCTTTCCTGTATCATGACTTAGACATGTGGTTTCTGACGAAATACAGAACACAAGTGATGAACATTTCAGTGTACTAAGTAAATTATGGTAGAGAGGAAAAATAATTAAGATCGCAAAAAGGAAAAAATAGAAATTTGACCAAGGTGTGACAGGCAGGAAGGAACGGCATTCAAGAGCTAGAAGTAGAGATAAATCAAGGAGAACTAAAAAAAATGTTTTACAACTGTATATGGCTCGGGGAATTATACTTAATGATGTGTAACATGTAGAAAGAGTTGTGCAACAAGTGTGCCGGCGCGATCAGTCCAAACGTATACAAATGGATGCGATAGGGTAATTATGGGAGGTCGTTTCTGAAGAGAGGGGACTTACTGAAACAATTGTATTTATGGGTATCCTTGCCACCCTGAAGGGAGTGGTCAGAACTTAGGAAAGAGTAAGTGGCTCTAATAGGAGAGAGGAAGGAAAAAGAAAACTCTACTGGTTAAAAAGAAGGTTATGTGCAGATAATTAGAGGCTGTGTAAAGAAAAATTGACAGGTGTTCTGTTTCAAGAGTTAAATCACAAAAGAGGTAAGAAGTAAGAAAAAAACAATAAAAAGTATATAATTTGTAGCAGTGTTTGTTATCATTTATTGTTATGAAATGCTGCTCATGGGATAGTCAACAGTTTACGTCTTAATTTTCCTTACAAGGCATGTGGTCAGTTTAGGGATTCATGGTTTACTAATTGCACTTAATGAAATGCAAGGATAGCTTTTAAAAAAAATTGCATAATTTTTTTTGCATATAAATGAAAGGTGTTCAGTTTCACAGGAAGTTTAATGGCAGCAATACGTAGATATTTAACAGAAAATATTATCATGGCATGCAAGTATCCAAGAATTTAAGTTTATCTACCCACATTCAAAGGGTTATAAAGGGATGAGCGTCATCAATAGAAATATTGACCCAAATTTGACAAAATTTGTCTCGGATAAAAGAAGACCACATACAAGTCACTAAGGTAACAACAGGTGCTGAGTAAGGGGTAATAAAAAGTCAAGCACAACAGGAAACCTAAAAAAACACACAATGAAAAGTCCTGATGCATTTAGAAAGATCTAATTTTCCTCCAAGGACTACAACTACAGCCCTGGTAGCTACTGGCCTACAAGAACAAGGCTCCGACAGATGACCCATAATTGTGATAGTCCGTTATGGACTGGTGGTGGTGAGTAACACCCCTCCTGTCTGAATGAGCCGTGAGGAAGTGAAAAAATCCCCAACCAGCTGGAAATAATTAGACAATTTAATCGCGTGCATCAAAAGGAATCATTTTCTGCTGGCAGCGCCATAATATCGTTCGCTTCAAACGGTATATATCCCACAAGTAAGCCAAGCCCAGGCCCTCGTCACTAAAGCACACAATATGGCTCCGTGTGTTTGAATTACACTGTGCTTATTAATCAAAGGCAAATGACATGGAGCGCAAAGCGTTGTGACAAAGGGAAAAAGTGCCTTCCAATTCCTTTCATTTTGGTAATATTATGCTTGGGTTAGTGACAGCCCTTGTCCCAGCCTCGCGGAAGTAAACCAATTCTGAACTATCAGCCTACTGTACGTATATCTTGGGACGCAGCATCTTGTTTACAGTTAAGGTGATGGAGTCGAATTCATCGCCGCTACATACAATCGACCCTGTTGGTTTAAGAGGGCAGTCGGGGTTTAAGCTTGCGCTCTTCTTTTTCAATGCTTATCAATTAGGACTGGAAATAAGGCGTGCTGGATGTAGGACTGTCAATAAGCTGACAAAAATTATACCTGTCATAGCTTACCAGTATAATAGTGATATAACCCATATATTTCCAGCACACAAAGGTCATGGTCTTTCATTATACTAATAGGAAGGCAGAAACCAAAATAGTTACATTACAACACGGGGGCATAGAGGGGCAGTACTTTAGTAGTTATTTTTTTTTACATGGGGACAGCATTATAAAAGTCACATTTATTGTACATAGGGCGGTCGTTATTATAGTAGTTATATCTTGTACATAGGGGCAGTAGTATTATAGTAGTATATTCCTTGTAAATAGGGGGGAGTATTATAGTAGTTATATCCTTGTACATAGGGGACAGTTATAGTTAAATAGTATATCAGTACATAGGGGCAGTATATAGTGTTGTATTCTAATGTACATAGGGGCAGTATTATCAAGTAGTTATATTCTTTACATAGGAACAAATTATAGTAGTCTATATCTTGTAATAGGGGCCAGTATTATTAATCCGTTATATTCTTGTGACATAGGGGGCAGTATTAAGTAGTTTTTTCTTATAAACATAGGAGGCAGTCTATAGTAGTTTCTTCTTATACATAGAGACAGAATTATAGTAAGTTAATTCACGTTCATAGTGAGCAGTTACTAGTAGTTATATTCTTCCCATAAGTGCAGTATATATAGTTATATTTTGTAACATGAGGGGCAGTATTATAGTACAGGCAGTCCCCAGGTACATACATGAGTCTGTAGGTTTTGTTCTTAAGGTTGAATTTGCATGTAAGTCGAAACTATATTTACAATTTGGGTAGCCACGACATACCAACACTTTTTTTTGGTCGCTGTGGACAATGAATTTTTTAAAATGTTGGTATGTCATGAGAACGGATCTTAACACCTTGATACGTATTATAGCGTAATTGAAGCCTAGGGTAAGTACAGCAAATTACCATATCCAGAGGGTACGTTGGTAAATATGCGCCGCTGTTAAGTAAGATCAGGGTTTCTTACTAGGGACGTGCCTATATTAAAATATACTCCTGTACATCATGGTTGCAGGTGTAAGTGTATTATATCTATCCAGTAGCTCGTATCACCATGGGGTAGGCAGTACGTTATTATGAACGTCACATTACTTTTACAGTACGGGGTGTTTACAGTATTATATTCCTGTACATATGGGCGCCGCTATTATAGTAGTTTATAGTATGTGTTACAAGTGGGACAGCATTATAGTTAGTTATATTCGTGTACATAGGGTGGCAGTATTATAGTAGTTAATTCCGTGTACATAGGCGGAGTATTATAGTAGTCTATCATTCAGTCGCGCCATTGGGGGCAGTAATTATAGTAGTTGATAATCTCTGGTACATAGGGGGGACTTATAGTAGTTATAGTTTTATATGGAGGCGCGTCATTATACGGCAGTTAGTTCTTGTCATAGGGCGCAGTATAATAGTATGTTAAGCTTCTAAATAGGGGCGTATTATAGTTAGTTCTATTCTTGCACCCATAGAGCAAGGCCTATTATGAGGTAGTAAATATATGTGCATAGGGGGCCAGTATACTAAGGGTCAGTACTTATAGTCCTTCTAGATAGAGCAGTTAGAGCTATTAATGTAGTTATTATCTGGTACATAGGGGGCGTGGTATCTATAGTAGTTAATCTCTGTACAGGAAGTTGCAGTATTAAGAGTTAGTATTCTCTGTACATAGGAGTAGTATTATGTAGTTATATTCTTATACATAGGGGCAGTATATAGTACGTATCTTTTCTGTACATAGGGGTCATATTATAGTATGTTATATTCTTGTACTAGGGGGCAGTTAGTATGTATGTAATTGTTCTTGTACTAGGGTATGTATTATTATGTAAGTCGAATGTTTATAAATGGTGCAGTATATAGAGTATATTCTTAGACATAAGAGGTAATAGTCATAGTTGTTATACTCTCCTGGCAGTGTGGTATTAATTCATCTTGTTATAATTATACAGAAGTAGCAGTCTCAGCAGTTAGGACACTTTAATTATAGTAGTTCATATTCTTGTAAACTGGACGGTTTACAGTGTTATGGTCCACTTCTATCCAGATATAACAAGCACTGTAGCGCTCCAGGATGGGACATAAAAGATTCCAGCGCTCAACTCAACCGCTTATAAACATGTTCTGATCAAATAAGATTATGTCCCATCCTGGAGCGCTACATTGCTTTATAGTACTCTGGAATAGAAGTAACAATTAACACCGTAAAACCGTCCAATGTACAAGAATATGACTACTATAATACTGTCCTAACTGCTGATACTGCTACTTTGTATAATTATAAAGATGAATTAATACCATCACTGCATAGGAGTATAACAACTATGATATTACCTCTTATGTCCAAGAATATAACTACTATAATACTGCCCCTATTTATAAGAATATAACTACTATAATACTGTACCCTATGTACAAGAATATAATTACTATAATACTGCCCCCTATGTACAAGAATATAACTACTATAATACTGACCCCTATGTACAGAAAGATAACTACTATAATACTGCCCCTATTTATAAGAATATAACTACTATAATACTACTCCCTATGTACAAGAATATAACTACTATAATACTGCACCTATGTACAAGAATATAACTACTTAATACCACTCCCCGCCCCCTAGGTAACAAGAATATAACTACTATATTACTTGCTCCTTTTAAGACTATACTACTATTAGACTGCCTCCTATGTGCACATAATATAGACTACTATAATACTGCCCCCTATTTAGAAGACTATAACTACTATTATACTGCCCCCTATGAGCAAGAATATAACTGCTATAATACTGCCTCCATATACAAGACTATAACTACTATAAAGTCCCCCTCTATGTACAAGAATATAACTACTATAATACTGCCCCCAATGTGCAAGAATATAACTACTATAATACTGCCCCCTATGTACACGAATATAACTACTATAATACTGCCCCCTATGTACACGAATATAACTACTATAATGCTGCCCCCTATGTACAATAATATAAATACTATAATAGCGCCCCCATATGTACAGGAATATAAATACTGTAATACCACCCCTATGTAAAAGAATGTGACTTCAATAATACTGCCCCAATGTAATACTGCTACTTTGTATAATAATACACAGTACACAATCACTATGTACAGGAGTATTTTTAAATATAGGCAGTCCCCTACGTAAAAACACCTGACTTACAAACGACCCCTAGTTACAAACGGACCTCTGGATATTGGTAATTTGCTGTACTTTAGCCCTAGGCTACAATATACAGCTATAATACTTATCAAAGGTGTTAAGATCCCGGTTCTCATGACAATCCAACATTTTTAAAATTCAATTGTCACAGCGACCAAAAAAAGTTTGGTTGGGGCTACAATTGTAAAATATAGTTTCGACTTACATGCAAATTCAACTTAAGAACAAACCTACAGACTCATGTATGTAACCTGGGGACTGCCTGTACTATAATACTGCCCCCTATGTACAAAAATATAACTACTATAATACTGCCTTATGGGAAGAATATAACTACTATAATACTGCTCACTATGAACGTGAATATAACTACTATAATACTGCTCCTATGTATAAGAATATAACTACTATAAACGCCTCCGATGTTAAGAAGAAACTACTTAATACTGGCCCCTATGTCACAAGAATATAACGATATAATATATATGGGCCCCTATTAAAGAATATAAACTACTATAATTGATCCTATGTACAAGAATATAACGCTATATAATACTGTCCCCCCTATGTAAACACTTAGAATACAACACTATATACTGCCCCTATGTACAAGAATACTAACCTATAATACTGCCCCTATGTACAAGAGATAAACTACTATAATACCCCCCCTATGTTACAAGGATATACTACTATTAATAATACTACTGCCCCCTATGTACAATAATGTGACTTTTATAATGCTGTCCCCCATGTAAAAAAAAAAATAAAACTACTAAAATACTGCCCCCTATGCCCCGTGTGTTAATGTAACTATTTTGGTTTCTGCCTTTCTATTAGTAATAATGAAAGACCATTGACCCTTTGTTTGCTGGAAATGTAGGGGTATGTCACTTATTATCAGCTGGTAAGTATGACAGGATATTT
>CM033647.1:57962791-57973629 GCA_019512145.1 Engystomops pustulosus
TCCTAATAAGTCTCCCCTTGAATTTGTGCTTTCTCTGTTATCTCCAGCAATGCTGACCACAGATCATCCAAGCCAACTCTCTCAGGCCTTCCATGTATAGAAAAATCTTTAGGTCTAAATGTATCTGTTTTCTTGCCCATGTGCTTGAATGATCTTTCAGAATGTTTTGTACCTACCCATGTCCTTCATATCATCTGCTGCAACATCACTGCCTTTATCCCAATGGCTTCTTTTATTGCAAAGATTGCATAGAACTTTTTTGTCTGATATTTGTATATTGTGGGGATTGGAAAAACCAAAAATAACTATTTCCCTTTGATTTTTTTTTTAAATTTGTTCTCCCTTTGATTTTGCAATAAAAATTTTATGTGATTTCCTGTAGGGAATAAATAACATATCTTATAATTATTTAAATATTTTTATTAAATCAATTATATATTGTTTCTTTAAAAAAAAAAATAATAATAATAATACTGTGACTTTTTTTGTTCCTGAAGTGATAAATTTACTTTTCAACTCAATTTTTATTTTGTAAAGATATTCTAAATATTTTTGGATAACCAGAGGCCCTCACTCCTGTTCTTCCCTATGACTTTCTGTACTCTACATTTGCATTATGATTTGTAAAGCTCTACAGAATTTGATGGCGCTATATAAGTTGTGATTATTATTATCATTTTGGTGTATGGGCCATAAAAATAAGAATAAAAAGACAGCAGCACTTGTCCAAGCAAAGTTATCACAAGAAATGGCTATCTCATTGTTTTACTGTCCCCTATTCACAAGAAAATATTCACAAGTAATACATTTCTACATGCATACTACATGGATTACGATACTGCAATAATACTATTAAATGAGTCATGATAAAAACTGCTACTACATCCTAAACTAATGGATGGAATTTATAAAAAATGATGACACAGCTGACCCCATGGGTTTTCAGTGGGATTCAGGTCTGGAGAAAGTACAGGATTCCCCATTTGAGGTATCCCGAGCTCCTACAGCCATTGCTAATGACGTGATCTCGATGTGCTGGTGCTTTGCGATCCATGAAAACTAAATTAGTCCTGTTTTGTTCATGGAGAGGCGCAATGACAGGATTAATGATGTTATTCATGTACCGGTATTATTGGTGTGTCACGGTACTATTCACAAAGTTCTGTATTGAATAGACACACATGCTAACCAAGGCTGATAACAGGGGCTGATGGATTGCGGTTGACGACCTCAACATCGCTGGTGGTCATCATTTCTGCTCAGTGTGAATCAAGGACCATATACACTAATATAGTTGGACACTAGTGTATATAGCTTGCAACTTTTAACAATAAAGAAGATTTTTCCCCCGTATCCACAAGATGTGCCGAATGGAAATATTGCCAATTTTTAAATATAGGCAGTCCCCTATGTAAAAACACCTGACTTACATACGACCCCTAGTTACAAACGGACCTCTGGATATTGGTACTTTACTGTACTTTAGCCCTAGGCTACAATAAACAGCTATAATACTTATCAAAGGTGTTAAGATTTATTGTCAATCCCGGTTCTCATGACAATCCAACATTTTTAAAATTCATTTGTCACAGCGACCAAAAAGTGTTTGGTTGGGGCTACAATTGTAAAATATACAGTTTCGACTTACATGCAAATTCAACTTAAGAACAAACCTACAGAATCTTGTACGTAACCTGGGGACTGCCTGTACTATAATACTGCCCCCTATGTACAAAAATATAACTACTACAATACTGCCCCCGTGTACAAGAATATAACTACTATAATACTGCTCACTATGTACAAGAATATAACTACAATAATAGTGACCCCTATGTACAGGAATATAACTACTATAATATTGCCACCTAAGTACAAGAATATAACTACTATAATAATGCCCCCATGTACAAGAATATAACTGCTATAATACTGATCCTATGAATATGAATATAAATACTATAATACTGCCCCCTATGTACAAGAATATAACTACAATAATACTGACTCCTATGTACAGGAATATAACTACTATAATATTGCCACCTAAGTACAAGAATATAACTACTATAATAATGCCCCCATGTACAAGAATATAACTGCTATAATACTGATCCTATGAACATGAATATAAATACTATAATACTGCTCCTATGTACAAGAATATAACACTGTTATAATACTGCCCCCTATGTACATGAATATAACTACTATTATACTGCCCCCCATGGATATGAATATAACTACTATGATACTGCCCCCTATGTACAAGAATATAACTACCATAATACTGCCCCATATGTACAAGACTATAACTACTATAATACTTCCCCCTATGTACAAGAATATATCTACTATAATACTGCCCCCTATGTACAAGAATATAACTACTATAATACTGCCCCATATGTACAAGACTATAACTACTACAATACTGCCCCTATGAACTGGAATATAACTACTATAATACTGCCCCTATGTACAAGACTATAACTACTATACTATATTTATGTCATACTGCTACATAATAAAAGGTAGACAAAACACAGCTTTGTAAATAATTACGCTTTATACCTGTAATAAATGTAGAGCATTTGAATGTGTCCATCACTCTGCAAAAAGTGGAAATCAGATAACACTTTTGCGCCAGTGTATTAATAAAGAATTCTAGCACACCGGCCTCTGTATGTGGTTGTCTCATGGTCAGGCATTTTTTGGATCTCAGTGGCTATTACTCAGCTCTGGGATTATACTCAGTGCAATATATAAGGACAGGGATGAATAGCGGGGAGTACATGAAATGAGTCCAGGGAAAATCTGAGACTGGTGAGCAAAGATATAGTGACTCTGTAGGGATTAGGGCCTTGGAGTTGTTATCTTGGGATAATCATTGAGTTGTTTGAAGATCCTCTTCATTCGTCAGTGCTGCCAGGATGAGATCTCATATTTAGTAACATTTAGAACTTTTCACCTTGGTTTCCACTAAATCAAATAAATGAAATGTTACAATGCTACAAATATATGATCAGGATCAGGTTTTCAAGGGATTAGTAACAAGCTCGTGAAAATCCTGTACTGAGTAATCCTAATGTATAGCTAGTAACATACTGACCGTGCTGCATAGTACAGGAGGAGGATTTGTTTATCAAAAATATTCTGGTCTAACACATTAATATGTGGTAATTGTACTAAATTTATTAATGCTGGATTATACATTTTCCGATTTAGTTTTTTGGAATTAATGTATATGTGAGGTGGTAATATAGTCATTCTATTTAGATCCATTGCTATTACAGTATTAAAGTACAGGCAGTCCCCAGGTTACGGACAAGATAGGGTTCATAGGTTTGTTCTTAAGTTGAATTTGTATGTAAGTAGAAACTATATTTTATAATTGCGCAGATCCACACAAAATTTTTTTTTTGGCCCCAGGACAATCCCAGCTGTGCCTGGACTAGAGTAGCTTCACCAAAGGTGACAGTGAGCAGAGGGGTCCGTCTGTAACTAGAGGTCATCTGTAATTAAAAAAAAAAAAAAAGGGGTCCTCTGTAAGTCAGGTGTCCTTAAGTAGGGGACCGCCTGTAGTTAGAATTTTGTACAAAGAAGTCATTTTGGCCATGATGATGTGATCGGAGCTGATGAGCCTCCCTAAAATGGCGCCAAGCCTGCACATCTGAGGCCACAGGAATTTAAATGCCACTGGCGATTCTGTCAATGGCATTTAAAAAGTTAACCGCTCACAGGCGGATCCGAACTACTGAACTTTGTGGTTCACGTCCACTCAACACTATAGGAGACAGTATTGTAGTAGTTATATTCTTGTACATAGGAAAGCATAATATTACATATGTTCTTGTACATGAAGACAATAGTTTTACTGTGAATATATTCTCTTAGTACTATAGTAGTTTTCATTTTCTATATATGGGTCCGTATGATGTTCTCGTACCGAGGTAGTAGTCCTATAATTATTTTCAGGGGAGTGGCGATTGAGGTCACAGGGGCCGTTACTGACAAGGGCACGCATCTGCCTGAGATAGGTACGGGCCCTCTGCAGCAGTGATGACTCCGTGGGCACCGCCTCAAAAAAGGACCCATGCAGAGGCCACAAGCAGAGAGCTCTGCTGAGGCCATTTAGGGTATGTCGCATGCCCTCTCTAGCCATGCCGCTGCTGCCGCTGCCTCTGCATGCCGTTCCCTATAGTGTCAGGGTCAATTATTGGATGTTAGATGCCATTCTAGCCATTCTGTCACTCGTCATGGCCATGCTGTTGCCCATAGTTTGGGCATAATGGTGCGCGTTAAGCAGCCTCAGAGGCATCAATGCATGTTGGCCTGCTGTTCCTGTCATTTCCGTGTGTTTTCCATCTTTCTGAGGTTCCAGGTGTTTGGCCAAGCTTCCTGGGAGAGCCTTGGTCCCCTTAAAAAATGCTCGAGTCTCCACATTGACTTCAATGGGGCTCGTTATTCGAGACGAGCACTCGAGCATCGGGAAAAGTTCGTCTCGAATAACGAGTACCCGAGCATTTTAGTGCTCGCTCATCTCTAATAGGGACCCCAGTCATGTCTAATTATTAACAGCTACCCCCCGTCATATATAAAATTAATAAAAGCCCCCTCGGGTCATATAAAATAACAGCCTCCCAGTCATATTCAATTGATAACAGCAGCCCCCCCACCATCATATAAAATTAATAATGCCCCCCAGTCAATAAAATTCACAACAGCAGTCCCCATCATAAAATACATACAGCAGCCCCCATCATATAAGATTCATAAAACCCCCCCACCCATCATGTAAAATTCATAACAGCAGCCCGTATCCTATAAAATTCAAACCCCATGTCACATAAAATTCATAACAGCCCCACTCATAATAAATTAATACCAGCCCCCACTCATAATACATTCATAACAGCCTACCACTCATAATACATTCATAACAGCCCACCACTCATAAAACTTCTAGAGCCCCCCAACTCATAATAACTGCATAAAAGCCCCCCACATCATCACACACGGCATCACGTACGTCTGGGTCATAGAGAGAGGCCCCGGGCTGTTATGAATTTATTATGAGTGGGGGGCTGTTATGAATTTTATGTGACATGGGGGTTATGAATTTTATAGGATACGGGGCTGCTGTTATGAATTTTACATGATGGGTGGGGGGGTTTTATGAATCTTATATGATGGGGGCTGCTGTTATGTATTTTATATGATGGGGACTGCTGTTGTGAATTTTATATGACTGGGGGGCAATTATTAATTTTATATGATGGTGGGGGGGCTGCTGTTATCAATTGAATATGACTGGGGAGGGCTGTTAATTTTATATGACACGAGGGGGCTTTTATTAATTTTATATATGACGGGGGGTTGCTGTTATTAATTATACATGACTGGGGGTCCCTGTGTATTATTTAATATCTATAGGTGGCAGCGTGTTCAGATGTATGGAATGTTATTTAGCAGCATGGGACAAAGTAGTTATCCAGGAGACACTATATTCTATTAACTGTAATATATTTTTAGCGGCACAGTGTGGAATATCCTGCAAAGATGTCAGGGAGAAGTCATTGTGAGGTTGTATAGCTGATGGAGAATTGTCACCTGTGAAAAGCCCACAGGACATGGACAAGGATGGGCCAGTCCAACACAGAGGGAGAAGGAAACAACTGTGACTGATTTAATCTGTAAGTGATGCTTATCTCTGAGCCTTATTGAACAGTACATGTATTGCCGCTATATATTATATGATAGTATATATTTATGTGTACAGTACGTTAATTTCTGGTATATTTGTATTCACCACAGGTATATACTCGAGTATAAGCCTAGTTTTTCAGCACAAAAAAATGTGCTGAACCCCAAACTCAGCTTATTCAAGTAAAAAAAAAATAACTCACCTTTCCGGCTTTCCCTGCTGCCTATATATGGGACAGGGGGCTGGCTATATACTGGGGGATATGGACTGGCAGGCTATATACTGGGGGGAAGGTGCTGGCTATATACTATGGGGCAGGGTCCGGCAGGCAATATAATGGGGAGGCTGTGACCAATGTATTTCATACCCATGGCTTATACTCGAGTCAATAGGTTTTCCCAGGTGTTTGTGGTAAAATTAGGGGTCTCGGCTTATACTTAGGTCGGCTTATACTCAAGTATATACAGTATGTGTATGTTTAAAGGACACCTGTCATCAGGTCTGTGTCACTAGTCCTGTCAGCTCTACCTGTTGCAGCAGCTCACAAGGATCCCATCCCAGCCTTATCTAGTTATTTCATACATTAATCATGTAAAATCATCATTTTTTCATGTATGAGGTGGTCACATGGTCAGAGGCAGTGATGTCACCCTGTTACCCCCCCCCCCTCTCCTCTCTTCTCCTCCTGCTCATGTGTGTGTAATGTATAGTAAAGAGGCTAGTGTGTGTCCTGCATCTGCTGACATGCTGCTCCTCCTATATACAGGTGAGACGACACAGACATCAGCTACACATGAATTGACATGTTCTGCTAAACATGGCTGCCTGGAGTGCTGTATCTCTTCTAAAACACACAACATGCACACAAGGTGCAGGGGGGGCGTGGCCACCAGCACCAGGAAGCACATCATTATACAGTCTCACATTCATTATACAGGCTGTCAGTCATGCACTGGGGGTGTGGCTGCTCCCACTCATGAATAAGGTGGACAGTTGAATATGCTAATGCTTCATGGACATTTCACAGGTCATTTGCATACAGCTTAGGACCTCATTGCTTAGGTTTACAGCCATGTAGAGGGACAATGAAGGGTAGAGGCAATGCTCTCTAATGGCAGTTTATGAAAATATATTAGTTTAAGGGGGTTATTTTGCATGACGGGTTCTCTTAATGTGTTAGATGCGGATATTGATAATGGTTTTCAAATATAGGACACAAAGTTTGCAACAGTCTTGTTCTCCACTGATTATTTTAATTGTTTTTACAAGAAGCAGTACAATGTCCTATAATTTTTATATTCTTGTAGCTAGGGGCAGTATTATCATTTCCATGTAGTGTGAATAGTATAATGGTACTTGTATTCTTTTTCTCTCAATATGTTTCTCTTTATTTTCAGAGTTTCTAGGTTCTCATAATATCAACCCCTGTGTTAATGAAACAACTATTTATGTGGCTATACTTAGTGCAGATCCTTGAGGTTATATATGGTAATGTCACAGGAGTCACTCTGATATTTTACAAGAATCTTCAGCAATTTTCTGTGCAAAAAGAATTTTGACTCACCTGTCCTGCTTTATGATATTAATGGTAAATTTGTGAATAACAAACTTTTTAAAATTTCTCTTAACCATAGTTGTGATTATAAGTTATGTAAACAGATTTGATAAGTTATTTACACAGGTTTTCTGTTCTCTAGGAAAGCCAAGTGATAATTCATGTAGAACCACTAGTGTCTGCTGTTGCTTTTAGCTTTTACATGATTCTGAATCAATTGCAAAACTTCTTAATATTGAGACTTAACAATTCAATATTTGGTAATTTTTAGGATTGCGGGAAATGCCTAAACCTTTATTGTTATGAAACCCCCTCCCTAGTTCCCCCACCCAGCACAGGCATTGCTATCTTGAATTTGTCTGTGTGTGTGTGTCTGTTCATGTAAGAACCTGTGCCTTTTTAATAAAAAATATAAGTATCCCTATGTGGCCCTTAGAAATGTATGGACGTCTGGTATATGAGTCGTTACGCCTGCAACAAACACCCTCGCACAGCCGAGCTTTCCAGTCTGCTTCAACCAGGAACCGAGTCCAAATATTTTTCCACTTAAGCTGCAGGTGGTTATTTGCCATGAAATGCAGTTCCTGAAATCATAACCTGCTAGTAATAACCCACTTGGGTTCTGGAAATCCAGCCCCCTATGGTCCTGTTTAGACCTGATCATGTTCCTTTCTGGAAGGATAATTCCATGTATATAAATATATAAAGCACAGGTCAAATCCAGCATGACCTCCTGACACCTTGTGAAGGTATGACAACATGGCCTTAGTGACATCATATAAGTCAAATATTACCTGATGGGTTAACCCTTTAAGTTGCACACAGGGGTGGGATTTCCATTTTGAACAACAGGCTCCCTACATTGCGATCGAGAAGTCTGTTGTATAGTGCTGTGCGCACATATTGATACCTACTAATAATTTATACAACATTCAAAATACACTGCAAATAAATATATTTAGGTCAATCTTTATGTTTCTAAAATGATCTAATAAACATTTTTCAACTTTATAGACTTCTAGCCCAGAATTTCAAAATAAACATTTATCTAACTATGAATAAAACTGGTTACATATCTTTTTTTCATATTTGAATTTTATTCTTTCATTTTAAAATGACAAAACAATCAAAGCAGTAGAACATTGACACTAATTGTCGAATATTCACAGGGAAAACAGTCAGATGCACTAAAACTAAGGTAACACAAAAGTGTGTGGTATGATTGTTATCAGTCAAAGACAGTTTCAGAGAATGAGAGAGTCACGTAGACAGGACATAGAAAGGAAGTACAGGGATTCAGAAGATACCAAAGAGGAGACTTGTGTCAAGGGAGACATGATGATTGTGTAACAGAACCCAGGCTGGGTTGTTGTGTAAAGATCTTCTTGTCACCTTGTAAACCCCCTCTAGGATTAAACCCAGTAGGGGGCGCTTTTAGGGTAGAAAAAAAACTGTTTACATATGAACCTGCAAAGCCTATTTAGTCATAGGTCTTTACGCACTCATAACATGTACACCCATTTTTACATCTCATATAAACTTCACTACAGTTTGTTCTGCTCTTGCACTAATCGCCGGAGCAGGACCGCATCTCTGTATGTCAGACAAGACACAGCTGGAGACCCTAGGGAGAAAGGTTTATTACCATTTCTGCCTTTACTTTCTTCACTGCATAGCACTGTTGCCAGCTCTATAGACCCGATGGTCATGTGATTGGCAGTTCATCAGCCCCCACAGGGAGTTGTTTCCTCTTATGGATGCCTCAGTTACAGGGGAAAACCTGTAATTTTAAATAAAACAACTTTGCAACTGTGGAAATGTCCCCCAGGGGTCTTTATGAAAATAAAAATTAAGTAAAAATACACACACATAAAATAGTAATAAAAATATCAAAACCCACACTAATTTTTCCAAATAAATTAAAAAGAAAATCCCTACATACACTAAAAAAAATCACCATAGTTCCAAGACTATACATGTTATTGTATATTGCATATTATCCCGTGACCGATATCTCGGGTCGTGGGCTCACCCATGCCCCACTGCAGTTGCCAGCGCTCCGCTTGCTTGGTTTATCTCTCCCCGCGCCTCATTCCGGACCTCGGGCCGTGTGGGCGCGTCCCCGACTCATAATGTTAAATGTTATAATCTTGATGATAATTTTCAGTTAAAGGGGTATTCCCACAAAGACAAGATTCTTAAATATACTCAGAATAACAAAATAATACATTCTCTAATTCACTGTTATTAACGGTTGTTTACAATTTGGTTGTCCATGGATACGACTGTGAATCTTCTGACTATGGTTGGATTCTTCTCATGAATAGCAGTGCTCTCTGCATCATGCCCCTCCCCCCTGCATAACAAGACCAGATAAGACACAGGCACTTCTTGCCAGCAAGCAGCAGCGTACACAGACTTACTCTACAAGTTACAGACTTTCAAGGTCTTTATCCTAAAGGGAGGCATATAACAAAGTTGACAGTGTGTGTTAAAGGTGAGTTAGCAGAGCTTAGAGTGTCATTGTGTTTTTTAATCAAATCACGGATCTCATCATCTCTGATCTGTCTCATCTCTCCTTTTCTATGTGTCAGATACTAGCAGAATGTTCAGAAGCTAAATAAAAGTGTAGATAAACCCCAAACTATGACAATCTAAGCACATTGTTAACACACAGCATCTCATAGCACAGATGAATCATGAAGTATCTGCTTAGTGTCAGGCTTGCGGGTTGTGGGTGGATCCACTGGACCACTGCAGACTATGACTCAAGCCACTACCTAGGACCGGAGTCTAAGTGGTACCCGGTTTTCACCAGAGCCCGCCGCAAAGCGGGTTAGACAAGCTGCGGCGTGGTACCACCAGGTTGTTCCTCAGGCGTGACTTGTCTACAGTGGTGGCCAAGGTTGAGGTACAAGAACGGCAATCAATCTCGTGGTCAAAGTCCAGGCACAGCGTCAGGGCAGGCGGCAGAGATGCAACGTCAGGGCTCAATCCGGGGTCAGCAACAGGAGGTCCAAGCAGAAGGGTACGGGAACACAGCACACAGGACAGCAACACGGAGGAACACTGGTACACGGAAACACAGAGGAGCTCAGGTAACACAGGAACACGGAGGGACACAGGAGCGCAGGAGACACAGGAACGCAGGAGACACAGGAACACAGGCTAATTGCAGTAAAGCTTTCTCTCAGGCTGTGAGGCACAAAGATCCGTCAGGGCTTGCAGGAAAAGGCAGGATTATATAGATTTGGTCAATATGACTAGCGCCAATTAATGGCGCGCTGGCCCTTTAAATCTTGAGAAGGAGCCCCGTGCGCCCTAGCAGTCGGGGACGTGCGCGGACCGCGGAGGGGAGCGAGCCGGGAGCAGGGCCAGGTGAGAAGCGCTGGCGTCGCACTGGCGGGGGATGGGCAGCACGGGTGAGCCCGCGACCCGCAAAATGGGTCGCGGGACCACCCTTGACACTTAGAAAGTATAATAGTACCAACACAACAATAAAAGTAACTAAAATTGCAAAGAAAGGGGTTAAAAATTATTTTTATTATGTAAACTTCACTTGGGGATTAAAATATG